>CAWVNZ010000599.1:0-165405 GCA_963930735.1 Dioctria linearis
TAATTTTTGAAAAATTTACTATAGAAAAGGCAATCCCTGGCGTAATTAAAATTTGCGACAGTAAAAAATTATTTTTTGCAAAATTTACTATAGAAAAGGCAATCCCTGGCGCAATTAAAATTTGCGACAGTAAAAAATTATTTTTTGAAAAATTTACTATAGAAAAGGCAATCCCTGGCGTATTTAAAATTTGCGACAGTAAAAAATTATTTTTTGAAAAATTTACTATAGAAAAGGCAATCCCTGGCGTATTTAAAATTTGCGACAGTATAAAATTAATTTTTGAAAAATTTACTGTAGAAAAGGCAATCCCTGGCGTAATTAAAATTTGCGACAGTAGAAAATTATTTTTTGAATAATTTACTATAGAAAAGGCAATCCCTGGCGCAATTAAAATTTGCGACAGTAAAAAATTATTTTTTGCAAAATTTACTGTAGAAAAGGCAATCCCTGGCGCAATTAAAACTTGCGATAGTAAAAAATTATTTTTTGAATAATTTACTATAGAAAAGGCAATCCCTGTCGTATTTAAAATTTGCGACAGTAAAAAATTATTTTTTGAATAATTTACTATAGAAAAGGCAATCCCTGGCGTAATTAAAATTTGCGACAGTAGAAAATTATTTTTTGAATAATTTACTATAGAAAAGGCAATCCCTGGCGTAATTAAAATTTGCGACAGTAAAAAATTATTTTTTGCAAAATTTACTATAGAAAAGGCAATCCCTGGCGTATTTAAAATTTGCGACAGTTGAAAATTAATTTTTGATAAATTTACTGTAGAAAAGGCAATCCCTGGCGCAATTAAAATTTGCGACAGTAGAAAATTATTTATTGAATAATTTACTGTAGAAAAGGCAATCCTTGGCGTAATTAAAATTTGCGACAGTAGAAAATTATTTTTTGAATAATTTACTATAGAAAAGGCAATCCCTGGCGCAATTAAAATTTGCGACAGTAAAAAATTATTTTTTGCAAAATTTACTGTAGAAAAGGCAATCCCTGGCGCAATTAAAACTTGCGATAGTAAAAAATTATTTTTTGAATAATTTACTATAGAAAAGGCAATCCCTGGCGGATTTGAAATTTGCGACAGTAAAAAATTAGTTTTTGAAAAATTTACTGTAGAAAAGGCAATCCCTGGCGCAATTAAAATTTGCGACAGTAAAAAATTATTTTTTGAAAAATTTCCTATAGAAAAGGCAATCCCTGGCGTATTTAAAATTCGCGACAGTAAAAAATTAATTTTTGAAAAATTTACTATAGAAAAGGCAATCCCTGGCGTAATTAAAATTTGCGACAGTAAAAAATTATTTTTTGCAAAATTTACTATAGAAAAGGCAATCCCTGGCGCAATTAAAATTTGCGACAGTAAAAAATTATTTTTTGAAAAATTTACTATAGAAAAGGCAATCCCTGGCGTATTTAAAATTTGCGACAGTAAAAAATTATTTTTTGCAAAATTTACTATAGAAAAGGTAATCCCTGGCGCAATTACAATTTGCGACAGTAAAAAATTATTTTTTCGCAAAATTTACTATGGAAAAGGCAATCCCTGGCGTATTTAAAATTTGCGACAGTATAAATAAATTTTTGAAGAATTTACTATAGAAAAGGCAATCCCTGGCGGATTTGAAATTTGCGACAGTAAAAAATTATTTTTTGAATAATTTACTATAGAAAAGGCAATCCCTGGCGTAATTAAAATTTGCGACAGTAGAAAATTATTTTTTGAATAATTTACTATAGAAAAGGCAATCCCTGGCGTATTTAAAATTTGCGACAGTAGAAAATTATTTTTTGAATAATTTACTATAGAAAAGGCAATCCCTGGCGTATTTAAAATTTGCGACAGTAAAAAATTATTTTTTGAATAATTTTCTATATAAAAGGCAATCCCTGGCGTAATTAAAATTTGCGACAGTAGAAAATTATTTTTTGAATAATTTACTATAGAAGAGGCAATCCCTGGCGTAATTAAAATTTGCGACAGTATAAAATTATTTTTTGAATAATTTACTATAGAAAAGGCAATCCCTGGCGCAATTAAAATTTGCGACAGTAAAAAATTATTTTTTGCAAAATTTACTATAGAAAAGGCAATCCCTGGCGTATTTAAAATTTGCGACAGTATAAAATTAATTTTTGAAAAATTTACTGTAGAAAAGGCAATCCCTGGCGCAATTAAAATATGCAACAGTAGAAAATTATTTTTTGAATAATTTACTGTAGAAAAGGCAATCCTTGGCGTAATTAAAATTTGCGACAGTAGCAAATTATTTTTTGAATAATTTACTATAGAAAAGGCAATCCCTGGCGTATTTAAAATTTGCGACAGTATAAAATTATTTTTTGCAAAATTTACTATAGAAAAGGCAATCCCTGGCGTAATTAAAATTTTCGTCAGTAAAAAATTATTTTTTGAATAATTTACTATAGAAAAGGCAATCCCTGGGATATTTGAAATTTGCGGCAGTAAAAAATTATTTTTTGAATAATTTACTATAGAAGAGGCAATCCCTGGCGTAATTAAAATTTGCGACAGTATAAAATTATTTTTTGAATAATTTACTATAGAAAAGGCAATCCCTGGCGCAATTAAAATTTGCGACAGTAAAAAATTATTTTTTGCAAAATTTACTATAGAAAAGGCAATCCCTGGCGTATTTAAAATTTGCGACAGTAAAAAATTATTTTTTGAATAATTTTCTATATAAAAGGCAATCCCTGGCGTAATTAAAATTTGCGACAGTAGAAAATTATTTTTTGAATAATTTACTATAGAAGAGGCAATCCCTGGCGTAATTAAAATTTGCGACAGTATAAAATTATTTTTTGAATAATTTACTATAGAAAAGGCAATCCCTGGCGCAATTAAAATTTGCGACAGTAAAAAATTATTTTTTGCAAAATTTACTATAGAAAAGGCAATCCCTGGCGTATTTAAAATTTGCGACAGTATAAAATTAATTTTTGAAAAATTTACTGTAGAAAAGGCAATCCCTGGCGCAATTAAAATATGCAACAGTAGAAAATTATTTTTTGAATAATTTACTGTAGAAAAGGCAATCCTTGGCGTAATTAAAATTTGCGACAGTAGAAAATTATTTTTTGAATAATTTACTATAGAAAAGGCAATCCCTGGCGTATTTAAAATTTGCGACAGTAAAAAAATTATTTTTTGAATAATTTTCTATATAAAAGGCAATCCCTGGCGTAATTAAAATTTGCGACAGTAGAAAATTATTTTTTGAATAATTTACTATAGAAGAGGCAATCCCTGGCGTAATTAAAATTTGCGACAGTATAAAATTATTTTTTGAATAATTTACTATAGAAAAGGCAATCCCTGGCGCAATTAAAATTTGCGACAGTAAAAAATTATTTTTTGCAAAATTTACTATAGAAAAGGCAATCCCTGGCGTATTTAAAATTTGCGACAGTATAAAATTAATTTTTGAAAAATTTACTGTAGAAAAGGCAATCCCTGGCGCAATTAAAATATGCAACAGTAGAAAATTATTTTTTGAATAATTTACTGTAGAAAAGGCAATCCTTGGCGTAATTAAAATTTGCGACAGTAGAAAATTATTTTTTGAATAATTTACTATAGAAGAGGCAATCCCTGGCGTAATTAAAATTTGCGACAGTATAAAATTATTTTTTGAATAATTTACTATAGAAAAGGCAATCCCTGGCGCAATTAAAATTTGCGACAGTAAAAAATTATTTTTTGCAAAATTTACTATAGAAAAGGCAATCCCTGGCGTATTTAAAATTTGCGACAGTAGAAAATTATTTTTTGAATAATTTACTATAGAAAAGGCAATCCCTGGCGTATTTAAAATTTGCGACAGTAAAAAATTATTTTTTGAATAATTTTCTATATAAAAGGCAATCCCTGGCGTAATTAAAATTTGCGACAGTAGAAAATTATTTTTTGAATAATTTACTATAGAAGAGGCAATCCCTGGCGTAATTAAAATTTGCGACAGTATAAAATTATTTTTTGAATAATTTACTATAGAAAAGGCAATCCCTGGCGCAATTAAAATTTGCGACAGTAAAAAATTATTTTTTGCAAAATTTACTATAGAAAAGGCAATCCCTGGCGTATTTAAAATTTGCGACAGTATAAAATTAATTTTTGAAAAATTTACTGTAGAAAAGGCAATCCCTGGCGCAATTAAAATATGCAACAGTAGAAAATTATTTTTTGAATAATTTACTGTAGAAAAGGCAATCCTTGGCGTAATTAAAATTTGCGACAGTAGAAAATTATTTTTTGAATAATTTACTATAGAAAAGGCAATCCCTGGCGCAATTAAAATTTGCGACAGTAAAAAATTATTTTTTGAAAAATTTACTGTAGAAAAGGCAATCCCTGGTTGCAATTAAAATTTGCGACAGTAAAGAATTAGTTTTTGAAAAATTTACTGTAGAAAAGGCAATCCCTGGCGCAATTAAAATTTGCGACAGTAAAAAATTATTTTTTGAAAAGTTCCTATAGAAAAGGCATTCCCTGGCGTATTTAAAATTTGCGACAGTAAAAAATTAATTTTTGAAAAATTTACTATAGAAAAGGCAATCCCTGGCGTAATTAAAATTTGCGACAGTAAAAAATTATTTTTTGCAAAATTTACTATAGAAAAGGCAATCCCTGGCGCAATTAAAATTTGCGACAGTAAAAAATTATTTTTTGAAAAATTTACTATAGAAAAGGCAATCCCTGGCGTATTTAAAATTTGCGACAGTAAAAAATTATTTTTTGAAAAATTTACTATAGAAAAGGCAATCCCTGGCGTATTTAAAATTTGCGACAGTATAAAATTAATTTTTTGAAAAAATTTACTGTAGAAAAGGCAATCCTGGCGTAAATTAAAATTTGCGACAGTAGAAAATTATTTTTTGAATAATTTACTATAGAAAAGGCAATCCCCTGGCGCAATTAAAATTTGCGACAGTAAAAAATTATTTTTTGCAAAATTTACTGTAGAAAAGGCAATCCCTGGCGCAATTAAAACTTGCGATAGTAAAAAAATTATGTTTTGAATAATTTACTATAGAAAAGGCAATCCCTGGCGTATTTAAAATTTGCGACAGTATAAAATTAATTTTTGAAAAATTTACTGTAGAGAAGGCAATCCCTTGCGCAATTAAAATATGCAACAGTAGAAAATTATTTTTTGAATAATTTACTGTAGAAAAGGCAATCCTTGGCGTAATTAAAATTTGCGACAGTAGAAAATTATTTTTTGAATAATTTACTATAGAAAAGGCAATCCCTGGCGTATTTAAAATTTGCGACAGTATAAAATTATTTTTTGCAAAATTTACTATAGAAAAGGCAATCCCTGGCGTAATTAAAATTTTCGTCAGTAAAAAAATTATTTTTTGAATAATTTACTATAGAAAAGGCAATCCCTGGGATATTTGAAATTTTGCGGCAGTTAAAAAATTATTTTTTGAATAATTTACTATAGAAAAGGCAATCCCTGGCGTAATTAAAATTTGCGACAGTAGAAAATTATTTTTTGAATAATTTACTATAGAAAAGGCAATCCCTGGCGTATTTAAAATTTGCGACAGTAAAAAAATTATTTTTTGAAAAATTTACTATAGAAAAGGCAATCCCTGGCGTATTTAAAATTTGCGACAGTAAAGAATTAGTTTTTGAAAAATTTACTGTAGAAAAGGCAATCCCTGGCGCAATTAAAATTTGCGACAGTAAAAAATTATTTTTTGAAAAAGTTCCTATAGAAAAGGCAATCCCTGGGCGTATTTAAAATTTGCGACAGTAAAAAATTAATTTTTGAAAAATTTACTATAGAAAAGGCAATCCCTGGCGTAATTAAAATTTGCGACAGTAAAAAATTATTTTTTTGCAAAATTTACTATAGAAAAGGCAATCCCTGGCGCAATTAAAATTTGCGACAGTAAAAAATTATTTTTGAAAAAGTTCCTATAGAAAAGGCAATCCCTGGCGTATTTAAAATTTGCGACAGTAAAAAATTAATTTTTGAAAAATTTACTATAGAAAAGGCAATCCCTGGCGTAATTAAAATTTGCGACAGTAAAAAATTATTTTTTGAAAAGTTCCTATAGAAAAGGCAATCCTGGCGTATTTAAAATTTGCGACAGTAAAAAATTAATTTTTGAAAAAATTTACTATAGAAAAGGCAATCCCTGGCGTAAATAAAATTTGCGACAGTAAAAAATTATTTTTTTTGCAAAATTTACTATAGAAAAGGCAATCCCTGGCGCAATTAAAATTTGCGACAGTAAAAAATTATTTTTTGAAAAATTTACTATAGAAAAGGCAATCCCTGGCGTATTTAAAATTTGCGACAGTAAAAAATTATTTTTTGAAAAATTTACTATAGAAAAGGCAATCCCTGGCGTAATTAAAAATTGCGACAGTAAAAAATTATTTTTTGCAAAATTTACTATAGAAAAGGCAATCCCCTGGCGCAATTAAAATTTGCGACAGTAAAAAATTAATTTTTGAATAATTTACTATAGAAAAGCAATCCCTGGCGTATTTAAAATTTGCGACAGTATAAAATTATTTTTTGCAAAATTTACTATAGAAAAGGCAATCCCTGGCGTAATTAAAATTTTCGTCAGTAAAAAATTATTTTTTGAATAATTTACTATAGAAAAGGCAATCCCTGGGATATTTGAAATTTGCGGCAGTAAAAAATTATTTTTTGAATAATTTACTATAGAAAAGGCAATCCCTGGCGTAATTAAAATTTGCGACAGTAGAAAATTATTTTTTGAATAATTTACTATAGAAAAGGCAATCCCTGGCGTATTTAAAATTTGCGACAGTAAAAAATTATTTTTTGAAAATTTACTATAGAAAAGGCAATCCCTGGCGTATTTAAAATTTGCGACAGTAAAGAATTAGTTTTTGAAAAATTTACTGTAGAAAAGGCAATCCCTGGCGCAATTAAAATTTGCGACAGTAAAAAAATTATTTTTTGAAAAAGTTCCTATAGAAAAGGCAATCCCTGGCGTATTTAAAATTTGCGACAGTAAAAAATTAATTTTTGAAAAATTTTACTATAGAAAAGGCAATCCCTGGCGTAATTAAAATTTGCGACAGTAAAAAATTATTTTTTGCAAAATTTACTATAGAAAAGGCAATCCCTGGCGCAATTAAAATTTGCGACAGTAAAAAATTATTTTTGAAAAAGTTTCCTATAGAAAAGGCAATCCCTGGCGTATTTAAAATTTGCGACAGTAAAAAATTAATTTTTGAAAAATTTACTATAGAAAAAGGCAATCCCTGGCGTAATTAAAATTTGCGACAGTAAAAAATTATTTTTTGAAAAAGTTCCTATAGAAAAGGCAATCCCTGGCGTATTTAAAATTTGCGACAGTAAAAAATTAATTTTTGAAAAATTTACTATAGAAAAGGCAATCCCTGGCGTAATTAAAATTTGCGACAGTAAAAAATTATTTTTTGCAAAATTTACTATAGAAAAGGCAATCCCTGGCGCAATTAAAATTTGCGACAGTAAAAAATTATTTTTTTGAAAAATTTACTATAGAAAAGGCAATCCCTGGCGTATTTAAAATTTGCGACAGTAAAAAATTATTTTTGAAAAATTTACTATAGAAAAGGCAATCCCTGGCGTATTTAAAATTTGCGACAGTATAAAATTAATTTTTGAAAAATTTACTGTAGAAAAGGCAATCCCTGGCGTAATTAAAATTTGCGACAGTAGAAAATTATTTTTTGAATAATTTACTATAGAAAAGGCAATCCCTGGCGCAATTAAAATTTGCGACAGTAAAAAATTATTTTTTTGCAAAATTTACTGTAGAAAAGGCAATCCCTGGCGCAATTAAAAACTTGCGATAGTAAAAAATTATGTTTTGAATAATTTACTATAGAAAAGGCAATCCCTGGCGGATTTGAAATTTGCGACAGTAAAAAATTATTTTTTGAATAATTTACTATAGAAAAGGCAATCCCTGGCGTAATTAAAATTTGCGACAGTAGAAAATTATTTTTTGAATAATTTACTATAGAAAAGGCAATCCCTGTCGTATTTAAAATTTGCGACAGTAAAAAATTATTTTTTGAATAATTTACTATAGAAAAGGCAATCCCTGGCGTAATTAAAAATTTGCGACAGTAGAAAATTATTTTTTGAATAATTTACTATAGAAAAGGCAATCCCTGGCGCAATTAAAATTTGCGACAGTAAAAAATTATTTTTGCAAAATTTACTATAGAAAAGGCAATCCCTGGCGTATTTAAAATTTGCGACAGTTGAAAATTAATTTTTGAAAAATTTACTGTAGGAAAGGCAATCCCTGGCGCAATTAAAATTTGCGACAGTAGAAAATTATTTTTTGAATAATTTACTGTAGAAAAGGCAATCCTTGGCGTAATTAAAATTTGCGACAGTAGAAAATTATTTTTTGAATAATTTACTATAGAAAAGGCAATCCCTGGCGTATTTAAAATTTGCGACAGTATAAATTATTTTTTGCAAAAATTTACTATAGAAAAGGCAATCCCTGGCGTAATTAAAATTTTCGACAGTAAAAAATTAATATTTTGAAAGATTTACTGTAGAAAAGGCAATCCCTGGCGCAATTAAAATTTGCGACAGTAAAAAATTATTTTTTGAATAATTTACTATAGAAAAGGCAATCCCTGGCGCAATTAAAATTTGCGACAGTAAAAAATTATTTTTTGAATAATTTACTATAGAAAAGGCAATCCCTGGGATATTTGAAATTTGCGACAGTAAAAATTATTTTTTGAATAATTTACTATAGAAAAGGCAATTCCTGGCGCACTTAAAATTTGCGACAGTAAAAAATTATTTTTTGAATAATTTACTATAGAAAAGGCAATCCCTGGGATATTTGAAATTTGCGACAGTAAAAAATTATTTTTTGAATAATTTACTATAGAAAAGGCAATCCCTGGCGTAATTAAAATTTGCGACAGTAGAAAATTATTTTTTGAATAATTTACTATAGAAAAGGCAATCCCTGGCGCAATTAAAATTTGCGACAGTAAAAAATTATTTTTTGAAAAATTTACTGTAGAAAAGGCAATCCCTGGCGCAATTAAAATTTGCGACAGTAAAAAATTAGTTTTTGAAAAATTTACTGTAGAAAAGGCAATCCCTGGCGCAATTAAAATTTGCGACAGTAAAAAATTATTTTTTGAAAAATTTCCTATAGAAAAGGCAATCCCTGGCGTATTTAAAATTTGCGACAGTAAAAAATTAATTTTTGAAAAATTTACTATAGAAAAGGCAATCCCTGGCGTAATTAAAATTTGCGACAGTAAAAAATTATTTTTTGCAAAATTTACTATAGAAAAGGCAATCTCTGGCGCAATTAAAATTTGCGACAGTAAAAAATTATTTTTTGAAAAATTTACTATAGAAAAGGCAATCCCTGGCGTATTTAAAATTTGCGACAGTAAAGAATTAGTTTTTGAAAAATTTACTGTAGAAAAGGCAATCCCTGGCGCAATTAAAATTTGCGACAGTAAAAAATTATTTTTTGAAAAATTTCCTATAGAAAAGGCAATCCCTGGCGTATTTAAAATTTGCGACAGTAAAAAATTAATTTTTGAAAAATTTACTATAGAAAAGGCAATCCCTGGCGTAATTAAAATTTGCGACAGTAAAAAATTATTTTTTGCAAAATTTACTATAGAAAAGGCAATCCCTGGCGCAATTAAAATTTGCGACAGTAAAAAATAATTTTTTGAAAAATTTACTATAGAAAAGGCAATCCCTGGCGTAATTAAAATTTGCGACAGTAAAAAATTATTTTTTGAAAAATTTACTATAGAAAAGGCAATCCCTGGCGTATTTAAAATTTGCGACAGTATAAAATTAATTTTTGAAAAATTTACTGTAGAAAAGGCAATCCCTGGCGTAATTAAAATTTGCGACAGTAGAAAATTATTTTTTGAATAATTTACTATAGAAAAGGCAATCCCTGGCGCAATTAAAATTTGCGACAGTAAAAAATTATTTTTTGCAAAATTTACTGTAGAAAAGGCAATCCCTGGCGCAATTAAAACTTGCGATAGTAAAAAATTATTTTTTGAATAATTTACTATAGAAAAGGCAATCCCTGGCGGATTTGAAATTTGCGACAGTAAAAAATTATTTTTTGAATAATTTACTATAGAAAAGGCAATCCCTGGCGTAATTAAAATTTGCGACAGTAGAAAATTATTTTTTGAATAATTTACTATAGAAAAGGCAATCCCTGTCGTATTTAAAATTTGCGACAGTAAAAAATTATTTTTTGAATAATTTACTATAGAAAAGGCAATCCCTGGCGTAATTAAAATTTGCGACAGTAGAAAATTATTTTTTGAATAATTTACTATAGAAAAGGCAATCCCTGGCGCAATTAAAATTTGCGACAGTAAAAAATTATTTTTTGCAAAATTTACTATAGAAAAGGCAATCCCTGGCGTATTTAAAATTTGCGACAGTTGAAAATTAATTTTTGAAAAATTTACTGTAGAAGAGGCAATCCCTGGCGCAATTAAAATTTGCGACAGTAGAAAATTATTTTTCGAATAATTTACTGTAGAAAAGGCAATCCTTGGCGTAATTAAAATTTGCGACAGTAGAAAATTATTTTTTGAATAATTTACTATAGAAAAGGCAATCCCTGGCGTATTTAAAATTTGCGACAGTATAAAATTATTTTTTGCAAAATTTACTATAGAAAAGGCAATCCCTGGCGTAATTAAAATTTTCGACAGTAAAAAAATTAATATTTTGAAAGATTTACTGTAGAATAGGCAATCCCTGGCGCAATTAAAATTTGCGACAGTAAATAAATTTATTTTTGAATAATTTACTATAGAAAAGGCAATCCTGGCGCAATTAAAATTTGCGACAGTAAAAAATTATTTTTTTGAATAATTTACTATAGAAAGGCAATCCCTGGGATATTTGAAATTTGCGACAGTAAAAAATTATTTTTTGAATAATTTACTATAGAAAAGGCAATTCCTGGCGCACTTAAAATTTGCGACAGTAAAAAATTATTTTTTGAATAATTTACTATAGAAAAGGCAATCCCGGGGATATTTGAAATTTGCGACAGTAAAAAATTATTTTTTGAATAATTTACTATAGAAAAGGCAATCCCTGGCGTAATTAAAATTGCGACAGTAGAAAATTATTTTTTGAATAATTTACTATAGAAAAGGCAATCCCTGGCGCAATTAAAATTTGCGACAGTAAAAAATTATTTTTTTGAAAAATTTACTGTAGAAAAGGCATCCCTGGCGCAATTAAAATTTGCGACAGTAAAAATTAGTTTTTGAAAATTTACTGTAGAAAAGGCAATCCCTGGCGCAATTAAAATTTGCGACAGTAAAAAATTATTTTTTGAAAAATTTCCTATAGAAAAGGCATCCCTGGCGTATTTAAAATTTGCGACAGTAAAAAATTAATTTTTGAAAAATTTACTATAGAAAAGGCAATCCCTGGCGTAATTAAAATTTGCGACAGTAAAAAATTATTTTTTGCAAATTTACTATAGAAAAGGCAATCCCTGGCGCAATTAAAATTTGCGACAGTAAAAATTATTTTTTGAAAAATTTACTATAGAAAAGGCAATCCCTGGCGTATTTAAATTTGCGACTGTAAAAAATTATTTTTTGAAAAATTTTACTATAGAAAAGGCAATCCTTGGCGTATTTAAAAATTTGCGACAGTATAAAATTAATTTTTGAAAATTTACTGTAGAAAAGGCAATCCCTGGCGTAATTAAAATTTGCGACAGTAGAAAATTATTTTTTGAATAATTTACTATAGAAAAGGCAATCCCTGGAGCAATTAAAATTTGCGACAGTAAAAAATTATTTTTTGCAAAATTTACTGTAGAAAAGGCAATCCCTGGCGCAATTAAACTTGCGATAGTAAAAAATTATTTTTTGAATAATTTACTATAGAAAAGGCAATCCCTGGCGGATTTGAAATTTACGACAGTAAAAAATTATTTTTTGAATAATTTACTATAGAAAAGGCAAATCCCTGGCGTAATTAAAATTTGCGACAGTAGAAAATTATTTTTTGAATAATTTACTATAGAAAAGGCAATCCCTGGCGTATTTAAAATTTGCGACAGTAAAAAATTATTTTTGAATAATTTACTATAGAAAAGGCAATCCCTGGCGTATTTAAAATTTGCGACAGTAAGAATTAATTTGTGAGAAATTTACTATAGAAAAGGCAATCCCTGGCGCAATTAAAATTTGCGACAATAGAAAATTATTTTTTGAATAATTTGCTATAGAAAAGGCAATCCCTGGCGTAATTAAAATTTGCGACAGTATAAAATTATTTTTTGCAAAATTTACTGTAGAAAAGGCAATCCCTGGCGTATTTAAAATTTGCGACAGTATAAAATTAATTTTTGAAAAATTTACTGTAGAAAAGGCAATCCCTGGCGTAATTAAAATTTGCGACAGTAAAAAATTATTTTTTGAATAATTTACTATAGAAAAGGCAATCCCTGGCGTAATTAAAATTTGCGACAGTAAAAATTATTTTTTGAATAATTTACTATAGAAAAGGCAATCCCTGGCGTAATTAAAATTTGCGACAGTAGAAAATTATTTTTTGAATAATTTACTATAGAAAAGGCAATCCCTGGCGTAATTAAAATTTGCGACAGTATAAAATTATTTTTTGCAAAATTTACTGTAGAAAAGGCAATCCCTGGCGTATTTAAAATTTGCGACAGTATAAAATTAATTTTGAAAAATTTACTGTAGAAAAGGCAATCCCTGGCGTAATTAAAATTTGCGACAGTAAAAAAATTATTTTTTGAATAATTTACTATAGAAAAGGCAATCCCTGGCGTAATTAAAATTTTGCGACAGTAAAAAATTATTTTTTGAATAATTTACTATAGAAAAGGCAATCCCCTGGCGTAATTAAAATTTGCGACAGTAAAAAATTAGTTTTTGAAAAATTTTACTATATAAAAGGCAATCCCTGGCGTAATTAAAATTTGCCACAGTAAAAAAATTATTTTTTGAATAATTTACTATAGAAAAGGCAATCCCTGGCGGATTTGAAATTTGCGACAGTAGAAAAATTATTTTTTGAAAAATTTACTATAGAAAAGGCAATCCCTGGCGTAATTAAAATTTGCGACAGTAAAAAATTATTTTTTGCAAAATTTACTATAGAAAAGGCAATCCCTGGCGCAATTAAAATTTGCGACAGTAAAAAAATTATTTTTTGAAAATTTACTATAGAAAAGGCAATCCCTGGCGTATTTAAAATTTGCGACAGTAAAAAATTATTTTTTGAAAAATTTACTATAGAAAAGGCAATCCCTGGCGTATTTAAAATTTGCGACAGTATAAAATTAATTTTTGAAAAATTTACTGTAGGAAAGGCAATCCCTGGCGCAATTAAAATTTGCGACAGTAAAAAATTATTTTTTGCAAAATTTACTATAGAAAAGGTAATACCTGGCGCAATTACAATTTGCGACAGTAAAAAATTATTTTTTCGCAAAATTTACTATAGAAAAGGCAATCCCTGGCGTATTTAAAATTTTGCGACAGTATAAAATTAATTTTTGAAAAATTTACTATAGAAAAGGCAATCCCTGGCGTAAATTAAAATTTGCGACAGTAGAAAATAATTTTTTGAATAATTTACTATAGAAAAGGCAATCCCTGGCGTAATTAAAATTTGCGACAGTAGAAAATTATTTTTTGAATAATTTACTATAGAAAAGGCAATCCCTGGCGTAATTAAAATTTGCGACAGTATAAAATTATTTTTTGCAAAATTTACTGTAGAAAAGGCAATCCCTGGCGTATTTAAAATTTGCGACAGTATAAAATTAATTTTTGAAAAATTTACTGTAGAAAAGGCAATCCCTGGCGTAATTAAAATTTGCGACAGTAAAAAATTATTTTTTGAATAATTTACTATAGAAAAGGCAATCCCTGGCGTAATTAAAATTTGCGACAGTAGAAAATTATTTTTTGAATAATTTACTATAGAAAAGGCAATCCCTGGCGTATTTAAAATTTGCGACAGTAAAAAAATTATTTTTTGAATAATTTACTATAGAAAAGGCAATCCTGGCGTATTTAAAATTTGCGACAGTAAGAAATTAATTTGTGAGAAATTTACTATAGAAAAGGCAATCCCTGGCGCAATTAAAATTTGCGACAATAGAAAATTATTTTTTGAATAATTTGCTATAGAAAAGGCAATCCCTGGCGTAATGAAAATTTGCGACAGTATAAAATTATTTTTTGAATAATTTACTATAGAAAAGGCAATCACTGGCGTAATTAAAATTTGCGACAGTATAAAATTATTTTTTGAATAATTTACTATAGAAAAGGCAATCCCTGGCGTAATTAAAATTTGCGACAGTAGAAAATTATTTTTTGAATAATTTACTAAGAAAAGGCAATCCCTGGCGTAATTAAAATTTGCGACAGTAGAAAATTATTTTTTGAATAATTTACTATAGAAAAGGCAATCCCTGGCGTATTTAAAATTTGCGACAGTAAAAAATTATTTTTTGAATAATTTACTATAGAAAAGGCAATCCCTGGCGTATTTAAAATTTGCGACAGTAAGAAATTAATTTGTGAGAAATTTACTATAGAAAAGGCAATCCCTGGCGCAATTAAAATTTGCGACAATAGAAAATTATTTTTTGAATAATTTACTATAGAAAACGCAATCCCTGGCGTAATTAAAATTTTGCGACAGTATATAAAATTATTTTTTGAATAATTTACTATAGAAAAGGCAATCACTGGCGTAATTAAAATTTGCGACAGTATAAAATTATTTTTTTGAATAATTTACTATAGAAAAGGCAATCACTGGCGTAATTAAAATTTGCGACAGTAGAAAATTATTTTTTGAATAATTTACTGTAGAAAATGCAATCCCTGGCGCAATTAAAATTTGCGACAGTAGAAAATTATTTTTTGAATAATTTACTATAGAAAAGGCAATCCCTGGCGTATTTAAAATTTGCGACAGTAAAAAATTATTTTTTGAATAATTTACTATATAAAAGGCAATCCCTGGCGTAATTAAAATTTGCGTCAGTATAAATTATTTTTTTTATAATTTACTATAGAAAAGGCAATCCCTGGCGTAATTAAAATTTGCGACAGTAGAAAATTATTTTTTGAATAATTTACTATAGAAATGGCAATCCCTGGCGTAATTAAAATTTGCGACAGTAGAAAATTATTTTTTGAATAATTTACTATAGAAAAGGCAATCCCTGGCGTATTTAAAATTTGCGACAGTAAAAAATTAATTTGTGAGAAATTTACTATAGAAAAGGCAATCCCTGTTATATTTAAAATTTGCGACAGTACAAAATTATTTTTTGAATAATTTACTATAGAAAAGGCAATCCCTGGCGCAATTAAAATTTGCGACATTATAAAATTATTTTTTGAATAATTTACTATAGAAAAGGCAATCCCTGGCGCACTTAAAATTTGCGACAGTAAAAAATTATTTTTTGAATAATTTACTATAGAAAAGGCAATCCCTGGCGTAATTAAAATTTGCGACAGTATAAAATTATTTTTTGCAAAATTTACTGTAGAAAAGGCAATCCCTGGCGTATTTAAAATTTGCGACAGTATAAAATTAATTTTTGAAAAATTTACTGTAGAAAAGGCAATCCCTGGCGTAATTAAAATTTGCGACAGTAAAAAATTATTTTTTGAATAATTTACTATAGAAAAGGCAATCCCTGGCGTAATTAAAATTGCGACAGTAGAAAATTATTTTTTGAATAATTTACTATAGAAAAGGCAATCCCTGGCGTATTTAAAATTTGCGACAGTAAAAAATTATTTTTTGAATAATTTACTATAGAAAAGGCAATCCTGGCGTATTTAAAATTTGCGACAGTAAGAAATTAATTTGTGAGAAATTTACTATAGAAAAGGCAATCCCTGGCGCAATTAAATTTGCGACATAGAAAATTATTTTTTGAATAATTTGCTATAGAAAAGGCAATCCCTGGCGTAATGAAATTTGCGACAGTATAAAATTATTTTTTGAATAATTTACTATAGAAAAGGCAATCACTGGCGTAATTAAAATTTGCGACAGTATAAAATTATTTTTTGAATAATTTACTATAGAAAAGGCAATCCCTGGCGTAATTAAAATTTGCGACAGTAGAAAAATTATTTTTTGAATAATTTACTAAAGAAAAGGCAATCCCTGGCGTAATTAAAATTTGCGACAGTAGAAAATTATTTTTTGAATAATTTACTATAGAAAAGGCAATCCCTGGCGTAATTTAAAATTTGCGACAGTAAAAAATTATTTTTTGAATAATTTACTATAGAAAGGCAATCCCTGGCGTATTTAAAATTTGCGACAGTAAGAAATTAATTTGTGAGAAATTTACTATAGAAAAGGCAATCCCTGGCGCAATTAAAATTTGCGACAATAGAAAATTATTTTTTGAATAATTTACTATAGAAAACGCAATCCCTGGCGTAATTAAAATTTGCGACAGTATAAAATTATTTTTTGAATAATTACTATAGAAAAGGCAATCACTGGCGTAATTAAAATTTGCGACAGTATAAAATTATTTTTTGAAATAATTTACTATAGAAAAGGCAATCACTGGCGTAATTAAAATTTGCGACAGTAGAAAATTATTTTTTGAATAATTTACTAAAGAAAAGGCAATCCCTGGCGTATTTAAAATTTGCGACAATATAAAATTAATTTTTGAAAAATTTACTGTAGAAAAGGCAATCCCTGGCGCAATTAAAATTTTGCGACAGTAGAAAATTATTTTTTGAATAATTTACTGTAGAAAATGCAATCCCTGGCGCAATTAAAATTTGCGACAGTAGAAAATTATTTTTTGAATAATTTACTATAGAAAAGGCAATCCCTGGCGTATAAAATTTGCGACAGTAAAAAATTATTTTTTGAATAATTTACTATATAAAAGGCAATCCCTGGCGTAATTAAAATTTGCGTCAGTATAAAATTATTTTTTTTATAATTTACTATAGAAAAGGCAATCCCTGGCGTAATTAAAATTTGCGACAGTAGAAAATTATTTTTTGAATAATTTACTATAGAAATGGCAATCCCTGTCGTAATTAAAATTTGCGACAGTAGAAAATTATTTTTTGAATAATTTACTATAGAAAAGGCAATCCCTGGCGTATTTAAAATTTGCGACAGTAAAAAATTAATTTGTGAGAAATTTACTATAGAAAAGGCAATCCCTGTTATATTTAAAATTTGCGACAGTACAAAATTATTTTTTGAATAATTTACTATAGAAAAGGCAATCCCTGGCGCAATTAAAATTTGCGACATTATAAAATTATTTTTTGAATAATTTACTATAGAAAAGGCAATCCCTGGCGCACTTAAAATTTGCGACAGTAAAAAATTATTTTTTGAATAATTTACTATAGAAAAGGCAATCCCTGGCGCAATTACAATTTGCGACAGTAGAAAATTATTTTTTGAATAATTTACTATAGAAAAGACAATCCATGGCTTATTTAAAATTTGCGACAGTAAAAAATTATTTTTTGAATAATTTATTATAGAAAAGGCAATCCCTGGCGCATTTAAAATATGCGACAGTAAAAGATTATTTTTTGAATAATTTACTATATAAAAGGCAATCCCTGGCGTAATTAAAATTTGCGACAGTAAAAAATTATTTTTTGAATAATTTACTATAGAAAAGGCAATCCCTGGCGTAATTAAAATTTGCGACAGTAGAAAATTATTTTTTGAATAATTTACTATATAAAAGGCAATCCCTGGCGTATTTAAAATTTGCGATAATAGAAAATTATTTTTTGAATAATTTACTATAGAAAAGGCAATCCCTGGCGTAATTAAAATTTGCGACAGTAGAAAATTATTTTTTGAATAATTTACTATAGAAAAGGCAATCCCTGGCGCAATTAAAATTTGCGACAGTAAAAAATTTTTTTTTGCAAAATTTACTATTGAAAAGGCAATCCCTGGCGTATTTAAAATTTGCGACAGTATAAAATTAATTTTTGAAAAATTTACTGTAGAAAAGGCAATCCCTGGCGCAATTAAAATTTGCGACAGTAGAAAATTATTTTTTGAATAATTTACTGTAGAAAAGGCAATCCCTGGCGTAATTAAAATTTGCGACAGTAGAAAATTATTTTTTGAATAATTTACTATAGAAAAGGCAATCCCTGGCGTATTTAAAATTTGCGACAGTATAAAATTATCTTTTGCAAAATTTACTATAGAAAAGGCAATCCCTGGCGTAATTAAAATTTTCGACAGTAAAAAATTAATATTTTGAAAGATTTACTGTAGAAAAGGCAATCCCTGGCGCAATTAAAATTTGCGACAGTAAAAAATTATTTTTTGAATAATTTACTATAGAAAAGGCAATCCCTGGCGCAATTAAAATTTGCGACAGTAAAAAATTATTTTTTGAATAATTTACTATAGAAAAGGCAATCCCTGGGATATTTGAAATTTGCGACAGTAAAAAATTATTTCTTGAATAATTTACTAAACAAAAGGCAATTCCTGGCGCACATAAAATTTGCGACAGTAAAAAATTATTTTTTGAATAATTTACTATAGAAAAGGCAATCCCTGGGATATTTGAAATTTGCGACAGTAAAAAATTATTTTTTGAATAATTTACTATAGAAAAGGCAATCCCTGGCGTAATTAAAATTTGCGACAGTAGAAAATTGTTTTTTGAATAATTTACTATAGAAAAGGCAATCCCTGGCGCAATTAAAATTTGCGACAGTAAAAAATTATTTTTTGAAAAATTTACTGTAGAAAAGGCAATCCCTGGCGCAATTAAAATTTGCGACAGTAAAAAATTAGTTTTTGAAAAATTTACTGTAGAAAAGGCAATCCCTGGCGCAATTAAAATTTGCGACAGTAAAAAATAATTTTTTGAAAAATTTCCTATAGAAAAGGCAATCCCTGGCGTATTTAAAATTTGCGTCAGTAAAAAATTAATTTTTGAAAAATTTACTATAGAAAAGGCAATCCCTGGCGTAATTAAAATTTGCGACAGTAAAAAATTATTTTTTGCAAAATTTACTATAGAAAAGGCAATCCCTGGCGCAGTTAAAATTTGCGACAGTAAAAAATTATTTTTTGAAAAATTTACTATAGAAAAGGCAATCCCTGGCGTATTTAAAATTTGCGACAGTAAAAAATTATTTTTTGAAAAATTTACTATAGATAAGGCAATCCCTGGCGTATTTAAAATTTGCGACAGTATAAAATTAATTTTTGAAAAATTTACTGTAGGAAAGGCAATCCCTGGCGCAATTAAAATTTGCGACAGTAAAAAATTATTTTTTGCAAAATTTACTATAGAAAAGGTAATACCTGGCGCAATTACAATTTGCGACAGTAAAAAATTATTTTTTCGCAAAATTTGCGACAGTAAAAAATTATTTTTTGAAAAATTTACTATAGATAAGGAAATCCCTGGCGTATTTAAAATTTGCGACAGTATAAAATTAATTTTTGAATAATTTACTATAGAAAAGGCAATCCCTGGCGTAATTAAAATTTGCGACAGTAGAAAATTATTTTTTGAATAATTTACTATAGAAAAGGCAATCCTTGTCGTAATTAAAATTTGCGACAGTAAAAAATTATTTTTTGAATAATTTACTATAGAAAAGGCAATCCCTGGCGCAATTAAAATTTGCGACAGTAAAAAATTAATTTTTGAGAAATTTACTATAGAAAAGGCAATCCTTGGAATATTTAAAATTTGCGACAGTATAAAATTAATTTTTGAAAAATTTACTATAGAAAAGGCAATCCCTGGCGTAATTAAAATTTGCGACAGTAGAAAATAATTTTTTGAATAATTTACTATAGAAAAGGCAATCCCTGGCGTAATTAAAATTTGCGACAGTAGAAAATTATTTTTTGAATAATTTACTATAGAAAAGGCAATCCCTGGCGTAATTAAAATTTGCGACAGTATAAAATTATTTTTTGCAAAATTTACTGTAGAAAAGGCAATCCCTGGCGTATTTAAAATTTGCGACAGTATAAAATTAATTTTGAAAAATTTACTGTAGAAAAGGCAATCCCTGGCGTAATTAAAATTTGCGACAGTAAAAAATTATTTTTTGAATAATTTACTATAGAAAAGGCAATCCCTGGCGTAATTAAAATTTGCGACAGTAAAAAATTATTTTTTGAATAATTTACTATAGAAAAGGCAATCCCTGGCGTAATTAAAATTTGCGACAGTAAAAAATTAGTTTTTGAAAAATTTACTATATAAAAGGCAATCCCTGGCGTAATTAAAATTTGCCACAGTAAAAAATTATTTTTTGAATAATTTACTATAGAAAAGGCAATCCCTGGCGGATTTGAAATTTGCGACAGTAGAAAATTATTTTTTGAAAAATTTACTATAGAAAAGGCAATCCCTGGCGTAATTAAAATTTGCGACAGTAAAAAATTATTTTTTGCAAAATTTACTATAGAAAAGGCAATCCCTGGCGCAATTAAAATTTGCGACAGTAAAAAATTATTTTTTGAAAAATTTACTATAGAAAAGGCAATCCCTGGCGTATTTAAAATTTGCGACAGTAAAAAATTATTTTTTGAAAAATTTACTATAGAAAAGGCAATCCCTGGCGTATTTAAAATTTGCGACAGTATAAAATTAATTTTTGAAAAATTTACTGTAGGAAAGGCAATCCCTGGCGCAATTAAAATTTGCGACAGTAAAAAATTATTTTTTGCAAAATTTACTATAGAAAAGGTAATACCTGGCGCAATTACAATTTGCGACAGTAAAAAATTATTTTTTCGCAAAATTTACTATAGAAAAGGCAATCCCTGGCGTATTTAAAATTTGCGACAGTATAAAATTAATTTTTGAAAAATTTACTATAGAAAAGGCAATCCCTGGCGTAATTAAAATTTGCGACAGTAGAAAATAATTTTTTGAATAATTTACTATAGAAAAGGCAATCCCTGGCGTAATTAAAATTTGCGACAGTAGAAAATTATTTTTTGAATAATTTACTATAGAAAAGGCAATCCCTGGCGTAATTAAAATTTGCGACAGTATAAAATTATTTTTTGCAAAATTTACTGTAGAAAAGGCAATCCCTGGCGTATTTAAAATTTGCGACAGTATAAAATTAATTTTTGAAAAATTTACTGTAGAAAAGGCAATCCCTGGCGTAATTAAAATTTGCGACAGTAAAAAATTATTTTTTGAATAATTTACTATAGAAAAGGCAATCCCTGGCGTAATTAAAATTTGCGACAGTAAAAAATTATTTTTTGAATAATTTACTATAGAAAAGGCAATCCCTGGCGTAATTAAAATTTGCGACAGTAAAAAATTAGTTTTTGAAAAATTTACTATATAAAAGGCAATCCCTGGCGTAATTAAAATTTGCCACAGTAAAAAATTATTTTTTGAATAATTTACTATAGAAAAGGCAATCCCTGGCGGATTTGAAATTTGCGACAGTAGAAAATTATTTTTTGAAAAATTTACTATAGAAAAGGCAATCCCTGGCGTAATTAAAATTTGCGACAGTAAAAAATTATTTTTTGCAAAATTTACTATAGAAAAGGCAATCCCTGGCGCAATTAAAATTTGCGACAGTAAAAAATTATTTTTTGAAAAATTTACTATAGAAAAGGCAATCCCTGGCGTATTTAAAATTTGCGACAGTAAAAAATTATTTTTTGAAAAATTTACTATAGAAAAGGCAATCCCTGGCGTATTTAAAATTTGCGACAGTATAAAATTAATTTTTGAAAAATTTACTGTAGGAAAGGCAATCCCTGGCGCAATTAAAATTTGCGACAGTAAAAAATTATTTTTTGCAAAATTTACTATAGAAAAGGTAATACCTGGCGCAATTACAATTTGCGACAGTAAAAAATTATTTTTTCGCAAAATTTACTATAGAAAAGGCAATCCCTGGCGTATTTAAAATTTGCGACAGTATAAAATTAATTTTTGAAAAATTTACTATAGAAAAGGCAATCCCTGGCGTAATTAAAATTTGCGACAGTAGAAAATAATTTTTTGAATAATTTACTATAGAAAAGGCAATCCCTGGCGTAATTAAAATTTGCGACAGTAGAAAATTATTTTTTGAATAATTTACTATAGAAAAGGCAATCCCTGGCGTAATTAAAATTTGCGACAGTATAAAATTATTTTTTGCAAAATTTACTGTAGAAAAGGCAATCCCTGGCGTATTTAAAATTTGCGACAGTATAAAATTAATTTTTGAAAAATTTACTGTAGAAAAGGCAATCCCTGGCGTAATTAAAATTTGCGACAGTAGAAAATAATTTTTTGAATAATTTACTATAGAAAAGGCAATCCCTGGCGTAATTAAAATTTGCGACAGTAGAAAATTATTTTTTGAATAATTTACTATAGAAAAGGCAATCCCTGGCGTAATTAAAATTTGCGACAGTATAAAATTATTTTTTGCAAAATTTACTGTAGAAAAGGCAATCCCTGGCGTATTTAAAATTTGCGACAGTATAAAATTAATTTTTGAAAAATTTACTGTAGAAAAGGCAATCCCTGGCGTAATTAAAATTTGCGACAGTAAAAAATTATTTTTTGAATAATTTACTATAGAAAAGGCAATCCCTGGCGTAATTAAAATTTGCGACAGTAAAAAATTATTTTTTGAATAATTTACTATAGAAAAGGCAATCCCTGGCGTAATTAAAATTTGCGACAGTAAAAAATTAGTTTTTGAAAAATTTACTATATAAAAGGCAATCCCTGGCGTAATTAAAATTTGCCACAGTAAAAAATTATTTTTTGAATAATTTACTATAGAAAAGGCAATCCCTGGCGGATTTGAAATTTGCGACAGTAGAAAATTATTTTTTGAAAAATTTACTATAGAAAAGGCAATCCCTGGCGTAATTAAAATTTGCGACAGTAAAAAATTATTTTTTGCAAAATTTACTATAGAAAAGGCAATCCCTGGCGCAATTAAAATTTGCGACAGTAAAAAATTATTTTTTGAAAAATTTACTATAGAAAAGGCAATCCCTGGCGTATTTAAAATTTGCGACAGTAAAAAATTATTTTTTGAAAAATTTA
Source organism: Dioctria linearis (assembly GCA_963930735.1). Classification (NCBI taxonomy): domain Eukaryota; kingdom Metazoa; phylum Arthropoda; class Insecta; order Diptera; family Asilidae; genus Dioctria; species Dioctria linearis. The sequence continues at coordinate 23,182 of CAWVNZ010000599.1, forward strand.
CTATAGAAAAGGCAATCCCTGGCGTATTTAAAATTTGCGACAGTATAAAATTAATTTTTGAAAAATTTACTGTAGGAAAGGCAATCCCTGGCGCAATTAAAATTTGCGACAGTAAAAAATTATTTTTTGCAAAATTTACTATAGAAAAGGTAATACCTGGCGCAATTACAATTTGCGACAGTAAAAAATTATTTTTTCGCAAAATTTACTATAGAAAAGGCAATCCCTGGCGTATTTAAAATTTGCGACAGTATAAAATTAATTTTTGAAAAATTTACTATAGAAAAGGCAATCCCTGGCGTAATTAAAATTTGCGACAGTAGAAAATAATTTTTTGAATAATTTACTATAGAAAAGGCAATCCCTGGCGTAATTAAAATTTGCGACAGTAGAAAATTATTTTTTGAATAATTTACTATAGAAAAGGCAATCCCTGGCGTAATTAAAATTTGCGACAGTATAAAATTATTTTTTGCAAAATTTACTGTAGAAAAGGCAATCCCTGGCGTATTTAAAATTTGCGACAGTATAAAATTAATTTTTGAAAAATTTACTGTAGAAAAGGCAATCCCTGGCGTAATTAAAATTTGCGACAGTAAAAAATTATTTTTTGAATAATTTACTATAGAAAAGGCAATCCCTGGCGTAATTAAAATTTGCGACAGTAAAAAATTATTTTTTGAATAATTTACTATAGAAAAGGCAATCCCTGGCGTAATTAAAATTTGCGACAGTAAAAAATTAGTTTTTGAAAAATTTACTATATAAAAGGCAATCCCTGGCGTAATTAAAATTTGCCACAGTAAAAAATTATTTTTTGAATAATTTACTATAGAAAAGGCAATCCCTGGCGGATTTGAAATTTGCGACAGTAGAAAATTATTTTTTGAAAAATTTACTATAGAAAAGGCAATCCCTGGCGTAATTAAAATTTGCGACAGTAAAAAATTATTTTTTGCAAAATTTACTATAGAAAAGGCAATCCCTGGCGCAATTAAAATTTGCGACAGTAAAAAATTATTTTTTGAAAAATTTACTATAGAAAAGGCAATCCCTGGCGTATTTAAAATTTGCGACAGTAAAAAATTATTTTTTGAAAAATTTACTATAGAAAAGGCAATCCCTGGCGTATTTAAAATTTGCGACAGTATAAAATTAATTTTTGAAAAATTTACTGTAGGAAAGGCAATCCCTGGCGCAATTAAAATTTGCGACAGTAAAAAATTATTTTTTGCAAAATTTACTATAGAAAAGGTAATACCTGGCGCAATTACAATTTGCGACAGTAAAAAATTATTTTTTCGCAAAATTTACTATAGAAAAGGCAATCCCTGGCGTATTTAAAATTTGCGACAGTATAAAATTAATTTTTGAAAAATTTACTATAGAAAAGGCAATCCCTGGCGTAATTAAAATTTGCGACAGTAGAAAATAATTTTTTGAATAATTTACTATAGAAAAGGCAATCCCTGGCGTAATTAAAATTTGCGACAGTAGAAAATTATTTTTTGAATAATTTACTATAGAAAAGGCAATCCCTGGCGTAATTAAAATTTGCGACAGTATAAAATTATTTTTTGCAAAATTTACTGTAGAAAAGGCAATCCCTGGCGTATTTAAAATTTGCGACAGTATAAAATTAATTTTTGAAAAATTTACTGTAGAAAAGGCAATCCCTGGCGTAATTAAAATTTGCGACAGTAAAAAATTATTTTTTGAATAATTTACTATAGAAAAGGCAATCCCTGGCGTAATTAAAATTTGCGACAGTAAAAAATTATTTTTTGAATAATTTACTATAGAAAAGGCAATCCCTGGCGTAATTAAAATTTGCGACAGTAAAAAATTAGTTTTTGAAAAATTTACTATATAAAAGGCAATCCCTGGCGTAATTAAAATTTGCCACAGTAAAAAATTATTTTTTGAATAATTTACTATAGAAAAGGCAATCCCTGGCGGATTTGAAATTTGCGACAGTAGAAAATTATTTTTTGAAAAATTTACTATAGAAAAGGCAATCCCTGGCGTAATTAAAATTTGCGACAGTAAAAAATTATTTTTTGCAAAATTTACTATAGAAAAGGCAATCCCTGGCGCAATTAAAATTTGCGACAGTAAAAAATTATTTTTTGAAAAATTTACTATAGAAAAGGCAATCCCTGGCGTATTTAAAATTTGCGACAGTAAAAAATTATTTTTTGAAAAATTTACTATAGAAAAGGCAATCCCTGGCGTATTTAAAATTTGCGACAGTATAAAATTAATTTTTGAAAAATTTACTGTAGGAAAGGCAATCCCTGGCGCAATTAAAATTTGCGACAGTAAAAAATTATTTTTTGCAAAATTTACTATAGAAAAGGTAATACCTGGCGCAATTACAATTTGCGACAGTAAAAAATTATTTTTTCGCAAAATTTACTATAGAAAAGGCAATCCCTGGCGTATTTAAAATTTGCGACAGTATAAAATTAATTTTTGAATAATTTACTATAGAAAAGGCAATCCCTGGCGTAATTAAAATTTGCGACAGTAGAAAATTATTTTTTGAATAATTTACTATAGAAAAGGCAATCCCTGTCGTAATTAAAATTTGCGACAGTAAAAAATTATTTTTTGAATAATTTACTATAGAAAAGGCAATCCCTGGCGCAATTAAAATTTGCGACAGTAAAAAATTAAGTTTTGAGAAATTTACTATAGAAAAGGCAATCCCTGGAATATTTAAAATTTGCGACAGTATAAAATTAATTTTTGAAAAATTTACTATAGAAAAGGCAATCCCTGGCGTAATTAAAATTTGCGACAGTAGAAAATAATTTTTTGAATAATTTACTATAGAAAAGGCAATCCCTGGCGTAATTAAAATTTGCGACAGTAGAAAATTATTTTTTGAATAATTTACTATAGAAAAGGCAATCCCTGGCGTAATTAAAATTTGCGACAGTATAAAATTATTTTTTGCAAAATTTACTGTAGAAAAGGCAATCCCTGGCGTATTTAAAATTTGCGACAGTATAAAATTAATTTTTGAAAAATTTACTGTAGAAAAGGCAATCCCTGGCGTAATTAAAATTTGCGACAGTAAAAAATTATTTGTTGAATAATTTACTATAGAAAAGGCAATCCCTGGCGTAATTAAAATTTGCGACAGTAAAAAATTATTTTTTGAATAATTTACTATAGAAAAGGCAATCCCTGGCGTAATTAAAATTTGCGGCAGTATAAAATTATTTTTTGAAAAATTTACTATATAAAAGGCAATCCCTGGCGTAATTAAAATTTGCCACAGTAAAAAATTATTTTTTGAATAATTTACTATAGAAAAGGCAATCCCTGGCGGATTTGAAATTTGCGACAGTAGAAAATTATTTTTTGAATAATTTACTATAGAAAAGGCAATCCCTGGCGTATTTAAAATTTGCGACAGTAAAAAATTATTTTTTGCAAAATTTACTATAGAAAAGGCAATCGCTGGCGTATTTAAAATTTGCGACAGTATAAAATTAATTTTTGAAAAATTTACTGTAGAAAAGGCAATCCCTGGCGCAATTAAAATTTGCGACAGTAGAAAATTATTTTTTGAAACATTTACTGTAGAAAAGGCAATCCCTGGCGCAATTAAAATTTGCGACAGTAGAAAATTATTTTTTGAATAATTTACTGTAGAAAAGGCAATCCCTGGCGCAATTAAAATTTGCGACAGTAAAAAATTATTTTTTGAATAATTTACTATAGAAAAGGCAATCCCTGGCGTATTTAAAATTTGCGACAGTAAGAAATTAATTTGTGAGAAATTTACTATAGAAAAGGCAATCCCTGGGATATTTAAAATTTGCGACAGTAAAAAATTATTTTTTGAATAATTTACTATAGAAAAGGCAATACCTGGCGTATTTAAAATTTGCGACAGTAAAAAATTAATTTGTGAAAAATTTACCTGGCGAAATTGAAATTTGCGAGAGTAAAAAATTATTTTTTGAATAATTTACTATAGAAAAGGCAATCCCTGGCGTAATTAAAATTTGCGACAGTTTAAAATTATTTTTTGAATAATTTACTATAGAAAAGGCAATCCCTGGCGCACTTAAAATTTGCGACAGTAGAAAATTATTTTTTGAATAATTTACTAAAAAAAGGCAATCCCTGGCGCAATTAAAATTTGCGACAGTAAAAAATTATTTTTTGAATAATTTACTATAGAAAAGGCAATCCCTGGCGTAATTAAAATTTGCGACAGTATAAAATTATTTTTTGAATAATTTACTATAGAAAAGGCAATCCCTGGCGCACTTAAAATTTGCGACAGTAAACAATTATTTTTTGAATAATTTACTATAGAAAAGGCAATCCCTGGCGTAATTAAAATTTGCGACAGTAGAAAATTATTTTTTGAATAATTTACTATAGAAAAGGCAATCCCTGGCGCACTTAAAATTTGCGACAGTAAAAAATTATTTTGTGAGAAATTTACTATAGAATAGGCAATCCCTGGGATATTTAAAATTTGCGACAGTAGAAAATTATTTTTTGAATAATTTACTATAGAAAAGGCAATCCCTGGCGTAATTAAAATTTGCGACAGTAAAAAATTATTTTTTGAATAATTTACTATAGAAAAGGCAATCCCTGGCGTATTTAAAATTTGCGACAGTAAAAAATTAATTTGTGAGAAATTTACTATAGAAAAGGCAATCCCTGGGATATTTAAAATTTGCGACAGTATAAAATTATCTTTTGCAAAATTTACTATAGAAAAGGCAATCCCTGGCGTAATTAAAATTTTCGACAGTAAAAAATTAATATCTTGAAAGATTTACTGTAGAAAAGGCAATCCCTGGCGCAATTAAAATTTGCGACAGTAAAAAATTATTTTTTGAATAATTTACTATAGAAAAGGCAATCACTGGCGCAATTAAAATTTGCGACAGAAAAAAATTATTTTTTGAATAATTTACTATAGAAAAGGCAATCCCTGGGATATTTGAAATTTGCGACAGTAAAAAATTATTTTTTGAATAATTTACTATACAAAAGGCAATTCCTGGCGCACATAAAATTTGCGACAGTAAAAAATTATTTTTTGAATAATTTACTATAGAAAAGGCAATCCCTGGGATATTTGAAATTTGCGACAGTAAAAAATTATTTTTTGAATAATTTACTATAGAAAAGGCAATCCCTGGCGTAATTAAAATTTGCGACAGTAGAAAATTATTTTTTGAATAATTTACTATAGGAAAGGCAATCCCTGGCGCAATTAAAATTTGCGACAGTAAAAAATTATTTTTTGAAAAATTTACTGTAGAAAAGGCAATCCCTGGCGCAATTAAAATTTGCGACAGTAAAAAATTAGTTTTTGAAAAATTTACTGTAGAAAAGGCAATCCCTGGCGCAATTAAAATTTGCGACAGTAAAAAATAATTTTTTGAAAAATTTCCTATAGAAAAGGCAATCCCTGGCATATTTAAAATTTGCGACAGTAAAAAATTAATTTTTGAAAAATTTACTATAGAAAAGGCAATCCCTGGCGTAGTTAAAATTTGCGACAGTAAAAAATTATTTTTTGCAAAATTTACTATAGAAAAGGCAATCCCTGGCGCAATTAAAATTTGCGACAGTAAAAAATTATTTTTTGAAAAATTTACTATAGAAAAGGCAATCCCTGGCGTATTTAAAATTTGCGACAGTAAAAAATTATTTTTTGAAAAATTTTCTGTAGAAAAGGCAATCCCTGGCGTATTTAAAATTTGCGACAGTATAAAATTAATTTTTGAAAAATTTACTGTAGGAAAGGCAATCTCTGGCGCAATTAAAATTTGCGACAGTAAAAAATTATTTTTAGCAAAATTTACTATAGAAAAGGCAATCCCTGGCGTAATTAAAATTTGCGAGAGTAGAAAATTATTTTTTGAATAATTTACTATAGAAAAGGCAATCCCTTGCGTAATTAAAATTTGCGACAGTAGAAAATTATTTTTTGAATAATTTACTATTGAAAAGGCAATCCCTGGCGTAATTAAAATTTGCGACAGTAAAAAATTATTTTTTGAATAATTTACTATAGAAAAGGCAATCCCTGGCGCAATTAAAATTTGCGACAGTAAAAAATTAATTTTTGAGAAATTTACTATAGAAAAGGCAATCCCTGGAATATTTAAAATTTGCGACAGTATAAAATTAATTTTTGAAAAATTTACTATAGAAAAGGCAATCCCTGGCGTAATTAAAATTTGCGACAGTAGAAAATTATTTTTTTGAATAATTTACTATAGAAAAGGCAATCCCTGGCGTAATTAAAATTTGCGACAGTAGAAAATTATTTTTTGAATAATTTACTATAGAAAAGGCAATCCCTGGCGTAATTAAAATTTGCGACAGTATAAAATTATTTTTTGCAAAATTTACTGTAGAAAAGGCAATCCCTGGCGGATTTGAAATTTGCGACAGTAGAAAATTATTTTTTGAATAATTTACTATAGAAAAGGCAATCCCTGGCGTATTTAAAATTTGCGACAGTAAAAAATTATTTTTTGCAAAATTTACTATAGAAAAGGCAATCGCTGGCGTATTTAAAATTTGCGACAGTATAAAATTAATTTTTGAAAAATTTACTGTAGAAAAGGCAATCCCTGGCGCAATTAAAATTTGCGACAGTAGAAAATTATTTTTTGAAACATTTACTGTAGAAAAGGCAATCCCTGGCGCAATTAAAATTTGCGACAGTAGAAAATTATTTTTTGAATAATTTACTGTAGAAAAGGCCATCCCTGGCGCAATTAAAATTTGCGACAGTAAAAAATTATTTTTTGAATAATTAACTATAGAAAAGGCGATCCCTGGCGTATTTAAAATTTGCGACAGTAAGAAATTAATTTGTGAGAAATTTACTATAGAAAAGGCAATCCCTGGGATATTTAAAATTTGCGACAGTAAAGAATTATTTTTTGAATAATTTACTATAGAAAAGGCAATACCTGGCGTATTTAAAATTTGCGACAGTAAAAAATTAATTTGTGAAAAATTTACCTGGCGAAATTGAAATTTGCGAGAGTAAAAAATTATTTTTTGAATAATTTACTATAGAAAAGGCAATCCCTGGCGTAATTAAAATTTGCGACAGTTGAAAATTATTTTTTGAATAATTTACTATAGAAAAGGCAATCCCTGGCGCACTTAAAATTTGCGACAGTAGAAAATTATTTTTTGAATAATTTACTAAAAAAAGGAATCCCTGGCGCAATTAAAATTTGCGACAGTAAAAAATTATTTTTTGAATAATTTACTATAGTAAAGGCAATCCCTGGCGTAATTAAAATTTGCGACAGTATAAAATTATTTTTTGAATAATTTACTATAGAAAAGGCAAACCCTGGCGCACTTAAAATTTGCGACAGTAAAAAATTATTTTTTGAATAATTTACTATAGAAAAGGTAATCCCTGGCGTAATTAAAATTTGCGACAGTAGAAAATAATTTTTTGAATAATTTACTATAGAAAGGCAATCCCTGGCGCACTTAAAATTTGCGACAGTAAAAAATTATTTTGTGAGAAATTTACTATAGAAAAGGCAATCCCTGGGATATTTAAAATTTGCGACAGTAGAAAATTATTTTTTGAATAATTTACTATAGAAAAGGCAATCCCTGGCGTAATTAAAATTTGCGACAGTAAAAAATTATTTTTTGAATAATTTACTATAGAAAAGGCAATCCCTGGCGTATTTAAAATTTGCGACAGTAAAAAATTAATTTGTGAGAAATTTACTATAGAAAAGGCAATCCCTGGGATATTTAAAATTTGCGACAGTAGAAAATTATTTTTTGAATAATTTACTATAGAAAAGGTAATCCCTGGCGCAATTAAAATTTGCGACAGTAAAAAATTATTTTTTGAATAATTTACTATAGAAAAGGCAATCCCTGGCGCAATTAAAATTTGCGACAGTAAAAACTTATTTTTTGAATAATTTACTATAGAAAAGGCAATCCCTGGCGTAATTAAAATTTGCGACAGTAGAAAATTATTTTTTGAATAATTTACTATAGAAAAGGCAATCCCTGGCGTATTTAAAATTTGCGACAGTAAAAAATTATTTTTTGAATTATTTACTATAGAAAAGGCAATCCCTGGCGTATTTAAAATTTGCGACAGTAAAAAATTATTTTTTTAATAATTTACTATAGAAAAGGCAATCTCTGGCGTATTTAAAATTTGCGACAGTAAGAAATTAATTTGTAAGAAATTTACTATAGAAAAGGCAATCCCTGGCGCAATTAAAATTTGCGACAGTAGAAAATTATTTTTTGAATAATTTACTATAGAAAAGGCAATCAATCCCTGGCGCAATTAAAATTTGCGACAGTAGAAAATTATTTTTTGAATAATTTACTATAGAAAAGGCAATCCCTGGCGTAATTAAAATTTGCGACAGTATAAAATTATTTTTTGAATAATTTACTATAGCAAAGGCAATCCCTGGCGTAATTAAAATTTGCGACAGTATAAAATTATTTTTTGAATATTTTACTATAGAAAAGGCAATCCCTGGCGTAATAAAAATTTGCGACAGTAGAAAATTATTTTTTGAATAATTTACTATAGAAAAGGCAATCCCTAGCGTAATTAAAATTTGCGACAGTAAAAAATTATTTTTTGAATAATTTACTATAGAAAAGGCAATCCCTGGCGCAATTAAAATTTGCGACAGTAAAAAATTAATTTGTGAGAAATTTACTATAGAAAAGGCAATCCCTGGGATATTTAAAATTTGCGACAGTAAAAAATTATTTTTTGCAAAATTTACTATAGAAAAGGCAATCCCTGGCGTATTTAAAATTTGCGAAAGTATAAAATTAATTTTTGAAAAATTTACTGTAGAAAAGGCAATCCCTGTCGCAATTAAAATTTGAGACAGTAGAAAATTATTTTTTTAAAAATTTACTGTAGAAAAGGCAATCCCTGGCGCAATTAAAATTTGCGACAGTAGAAAATTATTTTTTGAATAATTTACTGTAGAAAAGGCAATCCCTGGCGCAATTAAAATTTGCGACAGTAAAAAAATTATTTTTTGAATAATTTACTATAGAAAAGGCAATCCCTGGCGTATTTAAAATTTGCGACAGTAAGAAATTAATTTGTGAGAAATTTACTATAGAAAAGGCAGTCCCTGGGATATTTAAAATTTGCGACAGTAAAAAATTATTTTTTGAATAATTTACTATAGAAAAGGCAATCCCTGGCGTATTTAAAATTTGCGACAGTAAAAAATTAATTTGTGAAAAATTTACCTGGCGAAATTGAAATTTGCGAGAGTAAAAAATTATTTTTTGAATAATTTACTATAGAAAAGGCAATCCCTGGCGTAATTAAAATTTGCGACAGTTGAAAATTATTTTTTGAATAATTTACTATAGAAAAGGCAATCCCTGGCGCACTTAAAATTTGCGACAGTAGAAAATTATTTTTTGAATAATTTACTATAGGAAAGGCAATCCCTGGCGCAATTAAAATTTGCGACAGTAAAAAATTATTTTTTGAATAATTTACTATAGAAAAGGCAATCCCTGGCGTAATTAAAATTTGCGACAGTATAAAATTATTTTTTGTATAATTTACTATAGAAAAGGCAATCCCGGGCGCACTTAAAATTTGCGACAGTAAAAAATTATTTTTTGAATAATTTACTATAGAAAAGGCAATCCCTGGCGTAATTAAAATTTGCGACAGTAGAAAATTATTTTTTGAATAATTTACTATAGAAAAGGCAATCCCTGGCGTATTTAAAATTTGCGACAGTAAAAAATTAATTTGTGAGAAATTTACTATAGAAAAAGCAATCCCTGGGATATTTAAAATTTGCGACAGTAGAAAATTATTTTTTGATTAATTTACTATAGAAAAGGCAATCCCTGGCGCAATTAAAATTTGCGACATTATAAAATTATTTTTTGAATAATTTACTATAGAAAAGGCAATCCCTGGCGCACTTAAAATTGCGACAGTAAAAAATTATTTTTTGAATAATTTACTATAGAAAAGGCAATCCCTGGCGTAATTAAAATTTGCGACAGTAGAAAATTATTTTTTGAATAATTTACTATAGAAAAGGCAATCCCTGGCGTAATTAAAATTTGCGACAGTAGAAAATTATTTTTTGAATAATTTACTATAGAAAAGACAATCCCTGGCGTATTTAAAATTTGCGACAGTAAAAAATTATTTTAAGAATAATTTATTATAGAAAAGGCAATCCCTGGCGTATTTAAAATTTTCGACAATAAAAAATTATTTTTTGAATAATTTACTATATAAAAGGCAATCCCTGGCGTAATTAAAATTTGCGACAGTAAAAAATAATTTTTTGTATAATTTACAATAGAAAAGGCAATCCCTGGCGTAATTAAAATTTCCGACAGTAGAAAATTATTTTTTGAATAATTTACTATAGAAAAGGCAATCCCTGGCGTATTTAAAATTTGCGACAGTATAAAATTAATTCTTGAAAAATTTACTATATAAAAGGCAATCCCTGGCGTAATTAAAATTTGCGACAGTAGAAAATTATTTTTTGAATAATTTACTATAGAAAAGGCAATCCCTGGCGCAATTAAAATTTGCGACAGTAAAAAATTATTTTTTGCAAAATTTACTATAGAAAAGGCAATCCCTGGCGTATTTAAAATTTGCGACAGTATAAAATTAATTTTTGAAAAATTTACTGTAGAAAAGGCAATCTCTGGCGCAATTAAAATTTGCGACAGTAGAAAATTATTTTTTGAATAATTTACTGTAGAAAAGGCAATCCCTGGCGTAATTAAAATTTGCGACAGTAGAAAATTATTTTTTGAATAATTTACTATAGAAAAGGCAATCCCTGGCTTATTTAAAATTTGCGACAATATAAAATTATTTTTTGCAAAATTTACTATAGAAAAGGCAATCCCTGGCGTAATTAAAATTTTCGACAGTAAAAAATTAATATTTTGAAAGATTTACTGTAGAAAAGGCAATCCCTGGCGCAATTAAAATTTGCGACAGTAAAAAATTATTTTTTGAATAATTTACTATAGAAAAGGCAATCCCTGGCGCAATTAAAACTTGCGACAGTAAAAAATTATTTTTTGAATAATTTACTATAGAAAAGGCAATCCCTGGGATATTTGAAATTTGCGACAGTAAAAAATTATTTTTTGAATAATTTACTATAGAAAAGGCAATTCCTGGCGCACTTAAAATTTGCGACAGTAAAAAATTATTTTTTGAATAATTTACTATAGAAAAGGCAATCCCTGGGATATTTGAAATTTGCGACAGTAAAAAATTATTTTTTGAATAATTTACTATAGAAAAGGCAATCCCTGGCGTAATTAAAATTTGCGACAGTAGAAAATTATTTTTTGAATAATTTACTATAGAAAATGCAATCCCTGGCGCAATTAAAATTTGCGACAGTAAAAAATAATTTTTTGAAAAATTTCCTATAGAAAAGGCAATCCCTGGCGTATTTAAAATTTGCGACACTAAAAAATTAATTTTTGAAAAATTTACTATAGAAAAGGCAATCCCTGGCGTAATTAAAATTTGCGACAGTAAAAAATTATTTTTTGCAAAATTTACTATAGAAAAGGCAATCCCTGGCGCAATTAAAATTTGCGACAGTAAAAAATTATTTTTTGAAAAATTTACTATAGAAAAGGCAATCCCTGGCGTATTTAAAATTTGCGACAGTATAAAATTAATTTTTGAAAAATTTACTGTAGGAAAGGCAATCCCTGGCGCAATTAAAATTTGCGACAGTAAAAAATTATTTTTTGCAAAATTTACTATAGAAAAGGTAATCCCTGGCGCAATTACAATTTGCGTCAGTAAAAAATTATTTTTTCGCAAAATTTACTATAGAAAAGGCAATCCCTGGCGTATTTAAAATTTTCGACAGTAAAAAATTAATATTTTGAAAGATTTACTGTAGAAAAGGCAATCCCTGGCGCAATTAAAATTTGCGACAGTAAAAAATTATTTTTTGAATAATTTACTATAGAAAAGGCAATCCCTGGCGCAATTAAAACTTGCGACAGTAAAAAATTATTTTTTGAATAATTTACTATAGAAAAGGCAATCCCTGGGATATTTGAAATTTGCGACAGTAAAAAATTATTTTTTGAATAATTTACTATAGAAAAGGCAATTCCTGGCGCACTTAAAATTTGCGACAGTAAAAAATTATTTTTGAATAATTTACTATAGAAAAGGCAATCCCTGGGATATTTGAAATTTGCGACAGTAAAAAATTATTTTTTGAATAATTTACTATAGAAAAGGCAATCCCTGGCGTAATTAAAATTTGCGACAGTAGAAAATTATTTTTTGAATAATTTACTATAGAAAATGCAATCCCTGGCGCAATTAAAATTTGCGACAGTAAAAAATAATTTTTTGAAAAATTTCCTATAGAAAAGGCAATCCCTGGCGTATTTAAAATTTGCGACACTAAAAAATTAATTTTTGAAAAATTTACTATAGAAAAGGCAATCCCTGGCGTAATTAAAATTTGCGACAGTAAAAAATTATTTTTTGCAAAATTTACTATAGAAAAGGCAATCCCTGGCGCAATTAAAATTTGCGACAGTAAAAAATTATTTTTTGAAAAATTTACTATAGAAAAGGCAATCCCTGGCGTATTTAAAATTTGCGACAGTAAAAAATTATTTTTTGAAAAATTTACTATAGAAAAGGCAATCCCTGGCGTATTTAAAATTTGCGACAGTATAAAATTAATTTTTGAAAAATTTACTGTAGGAAAGGCAATCCCTGGCGCAATTAAAATTTGCGACAGTAAAAAATTATTTTTTGCAAAATTTACTATAGAAAAGGTAATCCCTGGCGCAATTACAATTTGCGTCAGTAAAAAATTATTTTTTCGCAAAATTTACTATAGAAAAGGCAATCCCTGGCGTATTTAAAATTTGCGACAGTATAATATTAATTTTTGAATAATTTACTATAGAAAAGGCAATCCCTGGCGTAATTAAAATTTGCGACAGTAGAAAATTATTTTTTGAATAATTTACTATAGAAAAGGCAATCCCTGGCGTAATTAAAATTTGCGACAGTAAAAAATTATTTTTTGAATAATTTACTATAGAAAAGGCAATCCCTGGCGCAATTAAAATTTGCGACAGTAAAAAATTAATTTGTGAGAAATTTACTATAGAAAAGGCAATCCCTGGAATATTTAAAATTTGCGACAGTATAAAATTAATTTTTGAAAAATTTACTATAGAAAAGGCAATCCCTGGCGTAATTAAAATTTGCGATAGTAGAAAATTATTTTTTGAATAATTTACTATAGAAAAGGCAATCCCTGGCGTAATTAAAATTTGCAACAGTAGAAAATTATTTTTTGAATAATTTACTATAGAAAAGGCAATCCCTGGCGTAATTAAAATTTGCGACAGTATAAAATTATTTTTTGCAAAATTTACTGTAGAAAAGGCAATCCCTGGCGTATTTAAAATTTGCGACAGTATAAAATTAATTTTTGAAAAATTTACTGTAGAAAAGGCAATCCCTGGCGTAATTAAAATTTGCGACAGTAAAAAATTATTTTTTGAATAATTTACTATAGAAAAGGCAATCCCTGGCGTAATTAAAATTTGCGACAGTAAAAAATTATTTTTTGAATAATTTACTATAGAAAAGGCAATCCCTGGCGTAATTAAAATTTGCGACAGTAGAAAATTATTTTTTGAATAATTTACTATAGAAAAGGCAATCCCTGGCGTATTTAAAATTTGCGACAGTAAAAAATTAATTTGTGAGAAATTTACTATAGAAAAGGCAATCCCTGGGATATTTAAAATTTGCGACAGTAGAAAATTATTTTTTGAATAATTTACTATAGAAAAGGCAATCCCTAGCGCAATTAAAATTTGCGACATTATAAAATTATTTTTTGAATAATTTACTATAGAAAAGGCAATCCCTGGCGCACTTAAAATTTGCGACAGTAAAAAATTATTTTTTGAATAATTTACTATAGAAAAGGCAATCCCTGGCGCAATTACAAGTTGCGACAGTAGAAAATTATTTTTTGAATAATTTACTATAGAAAATACAATCCATGGCTTATTTAAAATTTGCGACAGTAAAAAATTATTTTTTGAATAATTTATTATAGAAAAGGCAATCCCTGGCGTATTTAAAATTTGCGACAGTAAAAAATTATTTTTTGAATAATTTACTATATAAAAGACAATCCCTGGCGTAATTAAAATTTGCGACAGTAAAAAATTATTTTTTGAATTATTTACTATAGAAAAGGCAATCCCTGGCGTAATTAAAATTTGCGACAGTAGAAAATTATTTTTTGAATAATTTACTATAGAGAAGGCAATCCCTGGCGTATTTAAAATTTGCGATAGTAGAAAATTATTTTTTGAATAATTTACTATAGAAAAGGCAATCGCTGGCGTAAATAAAATTTGCGACAGTAGAAAATTATTTTTTGAATAATTTACTATAGAAAACGCAATCCCTGGCGCAATTAAAATTTGCGACAGTAAAAATTATTTTTTGCAAAATTTACTATAGAAAGGGCAATCCCTGGCGTATTTAAAATTTGCGACAGTATAAAATTAATTTTTGAAAAATTTACTGTAGAAAAGGCAATCCCTGGCGCAATTAAAATTTGCGACAGTAGAAAATTATTTTTTGAATAATTTACTGTAGAAAAGGCAATCCCTGGCGTAATTAAAATTTGCGACAGTAGAAAATTATTTTTTGAATAATTTACTATAGAAAAGGCAATCCCTGGCGTATTTAAAATTTGCGACAGTATAAAATTATCTTTTGCAAAATTTACTATAGAAAAGGCAATCCCTGGCGTAATTAAAATTTTCGACAGTAAAAAATTAATATTTTGAAAGATTTACTGTAGAAAAGGCAATCCCTGGCGCAATTAAAATTTGCGACAGTAAAAAATTATTTTTTGAATAATTTACTATAGAAAAGGCAATCCCTGGCGCAATTAAAATTTGCGACAGTAAAAAATTATTTTTTGAATAATTTACTATAGAAAAGGCAATCCCTGGGATATTTGAAATTTGCGACAGTAAAAAATTATTTTTTGAATAATTTACTATACAAAAGGCAATTCCTGGCGCACATAAAATTTGTGACAGTAAAAAATTATTTTTTGAATAATTTACTATAGAAAAGGCAATCCCTGGGATATTTGAAATTTGCGACAGTAAAAAATTATTTTTTGAATAATTTACTATAGAAAAGGCAATCCCTGGCGTAATTAAAATTTGCGACAGTAGAAAATTATTTTTTGAATAATTTACTATAGAAAAGGCAATCCCTGGCGCAATTAAAATTTGCGACAGTAAAAAATTATTTTTTGAAAAATTTACTGTAGAAAAGGCAATCCCTGGCGCAATTAAAATTTGCGACAGTAAAAAATTAGTTTTTGAAAAATTTACTGTAGAAAAGGCAATCCCTGGCGTATTTAAAATTTGCGACAGTATAAAATTAATTTTTGAAAAATTTACTGAAGAAAAGGCAATCCCTGTCGCAATTAAAATTTGCGACAGTAGAAAATTATTTTTTTAAAAATTTACTGTAGAAAAGGCAATCCCTGGTGCAATTAAAATTTGCGACAGTAGAAAATTATTTTTTGAATAATTTACTGTAGAAAAGGCAATCCCTGGCGCAATTAAAATTTGCGAAAGTAAAAAATTATTTTTTGAATAATTTACTATAGAAAAGGCAATCCCTGGCGTATTTAAAATTTGCGACAGTAAGAAATTAATTTGTGAGAAATTTACTATAGAAAAGGCAGTCCCTGGGATATTTAAAATTTGCGACAGTAAAAAATTATTTTTTGAATAATTTACTATAGAAAAGGCAATCCCTGGCGTATTTAAAATTTGCGACAGTAAAAAATTAATTTGTGAAAAATTTACCTGGCGAAATTGAAATTTGCGAGAGTAAAAAATTATTTTTTGAATAATTTACTATAGAAAAGGCAATCCCTGGCGTAATTAAAATTTGCGACAGTTGAAAATTATTTTTTGAATAATTTACTATAGAAAAGGCAATCCCTGGCGTATTTAAAATTTGCGACAGTAAAAAATTAATTTGTGAGAAATTTACTATAGAAAAGGCAATCCCTGGGATATTTAAAATGTGCGACAGTAGAAAATTATTTTTTGAATAATTTACTATAGAAAAGGCAATCCCTGGCGCAATTAAAATTTGCGACATTATAAAATTTTTTTTTGAATAATTTACTATAGAAAAGGCAATCCCTGGCGCAATTAAAATTTGCGACAGTAAAAAATTATTTTTTGAATAATTTACTATAGAAAAGGCAATCCCTGGCGCAATTAAAATTTGCGACAGTAAAAAATTATTTTTTGAAAAATTTACGATATAAAAGGCAATCCCTGGCGTAATTAAAATTTGCGACAGTAGAAAATTATTTTTTGAATAATTTACTATAGAAAAGGCAATCCCTGGCGCAATTAAAATTTGCGACAGTAAAAAATTATTTTTTGCAAAATTTACTATAGAAAAGGCAATCCTTGGCGTATTTAAAATTTGCGACAGTATAAAATTAATTTTTGAAAAATTTACTGTAGAAAAGGCAATCCCTGGCGCAATTAAAATTTGCGACAGTAGAAAATTATTTTTTGAATAATTTACTGTAGAAAAGGCAATCCCTGGCGTAATTAAAATTTGCGACAGTAGAAAATTATTTTTTGAATAATTTACTATAGAAAAGGCAATCCCTGGCGTATTTAAAATTTGCGACAGTATAAAATTATTTTTTGCAAAATTTACTATAGAAAAGGCAATCCCTGGCGTAATTAAAATTTTCGACAGTAAAAAATTAATATTTTGAAAAATTTACTGTAGAAAAGGCAATCCCTTGCGCAATTAAAATTTGCGACAGTAAAAAATTATTTTTTGAATAATTTACTATAGAAAAGGCAATCCCTGGCGCAATTAAAATTTGCGACAGTAAAAAATTATTTTTTGAATAATTTACTATAGAAAAGGCAATCCCTGGGATATTTGAAATTTGCGACAGTAAAAAATTATTTTTTGAATAATTTACTATAGAAAAGGCAATTCCTGGCGCACTTAAAATTTGCGACAGTAAAAAATTATTTTTTGAATAATTTACTATAGAAAAGGCAATCCCTGGGATATTTGAAATTTGCGACAGTAAAAAATTATTTTTTGAATAATTTGCTATAGAAAAGGCAATCCCTGGCGTAATTAAAATTTGCGACAGTAGAAAATTATTTTTTGAATAATTTACTATAGAAAAGGCAATCCCTGGCGCAATTAAAATTTGCGACAGTAAAAAATTATTTTTTGAAAAATTTACTGTAGAAAAGGCAATCCCTGGCGCAATTAAAATTTGCGACAGTAAAAAATTAGTTTTTGAAAAATTTACTGTAGAAAAGGCAATCCCTGTCGCAATTAAAATTTGCGACAGTAATAAATAATTTTTTGAAAAATTTCCTATAGAAAAGGCAATCCCTGGCGTATTTAAAATTTGCGACAGTAAAAAATTAATTTTTGAAAAATTTACTATAGAAAAGGCAATCCCTGGCGTAATTAAAATTTGCGACAGTAAAAAATTATTTTTTGCAAAATTTACTATAGAAAAGGCAATCCCTGGCGCAATTAAAATTTGCGACAGTAAAAAATTACTTTTTGAAAAATTTACTATAGAAAAGGCAATCCCTGGCGTATTTAAAATTTGCGAGAGTAAAAAATTATTTTTTGAAAAATTTACTATAGAAAAGGCAATCCCTGGCGTATTTAAAATTTGCGACAGTATAAAATTAATTTTTGAAAAATTTACTGTAGGAAAGGCAATCCCTGGCGCAATTAAAATTTGCGACAGTAAAAAATTATTTTTTGCATAATTTACTATAGAAAAGGTAATCCCTGGCGCAATTACAATTTGCGTCAGTAAAAAATTATTTTTTCGGCAAATTTACTATAGAAAAGGCAATCCCTGGCGTAATTAAAATTTGCGACAGTAGAAAATTACTTTTTGAATAATTTACTATAGAAAAGGCAATCCCTGGCGTAATTAAAATTTGCGACAGTATAAAATTATTTTTTGCAAAATTTACTGTAGAAAAGGCAATCCCTGGCGTATTTAAAATTTGCGACAGTATAAAATTAATTTTTGAAAAATTTACTGTAGAAAAGGCAATCCCTGGCGTAATTAAAATTTGCGACAGTAAAAAATTATTTTTTGAATAATTTACTATAGAAAAGGCAATCCCTGGCGTAATTAAAATTTGCGACAGTAAAAAATTATTTTTTGAATAATTTACTATAGAAAAGGCAATCTCTGGCGTAATTAAAATTTGCGACAGTATAAAATTATTTTTTGAAAAATTTACTATATAAAAGGCAATCCCTGGCGTAACTAAAATTTGCCACAGTAAAAAATTATTTTTTGAATAATTTACTATAGAAAAGGCAATCCCTGGCGGATTTGAAATTTGCGACAGTAGAAAATTATTTTTTGAAAAATTTACTATAGAAAAGGCAATCCCTGGCGTATTTAAAATTTCCGACAGTAAAAAATTATTTTTTGCAAAATTTACTATAGAAAAGGCAATCCCTGGCGTATTTAAAATTTGCGACAGTATAAAATTAATTTTTGAAAAATTTACTGTAGAAAAGGCAATCCCTGGCGCAATTAAAATTTTCGACAGTAGAAAATTATTTTTTGAAACATTTACTGTAGAAAAGGCAATCCCTGGCGCAATTAAAATTTGCGACAGTAGAAAATTATTTTTTGAATAATTTACTGTAGAAAAGGCAATCCCTGGCGCAATTAAAATTTGCGACAGTAAAAAATTATTTTTTGAAAAATTTACTATAGAAAAGGCAATCCCTGGCGTATTTAAAATTTGCGACAGTAAGAAATTAATTTGTGAGAAATTTACTATAGAAAAGGCAATCCCTGGGATATTTAAAATTTGCGACAGTAAAAAATTATTTTTTGAATAATTTACTATAGAAAAGGCAATCCCTGGCGTATTTAAAATTTGCGACAGTAAAAAATTAATTTGTGAAAAATTTACCTGGCGAAATTGAAATTTGCGAGAGTAAAAAATTATTTTTTGAATAATTTACTATAGAAAAGGCAATCCCTGGCGTAATTAAAATTTGCGACAGTTGAAAATTATTTTTTGAATAATTTACTATAGAAAAGGCAATCCCTGGCGCATTTAAAATTTGCGACAGTAGAAAATTATTTTTTGAATAATTTACTAAAAAAAGGCAATCCCTGGCGCAATTAAAATTTGCGACAGTAAAAAATAATTTTTTGAATAATTTACTATAGAAAAGGCAATCCCTGGTGTAATTAAAATTTGCGATTGTATAAAATTATTTTTTGAATAATTTACTATAGAAAAGGCAATCCCTGGCGCACTTAAAATTTGCGACAGTAAAAAATTATTTTTTGAATAATTTACTATAGAAAAGGCAATCCCTGGCGTAATTAAAATTTGCGACAGTAGAAAATTATTTTTTGAATAATTTACTATAGAAAAGGCAATCCCTGGCGCACTTAAAATTTGCGACAGTAAAAAATTATTTTGTGAGAAATTTACTATAGAAAAGGCAATCCCTGGGATATTTAAAATTTGCGACAGTAGAAAATTATTTTTTGAATAATTTACTATAGAAAAGGCAATCCCTGGCGTAATTAAAATTTGCGACAGAAAAAAATTATTTTTTGAATAATTTACTATAGAAAAGGCAATCCCTGGCGCACTTAAAATTTGCGACAGTAAAAAATTATTTTTTGAATAATTTACTATAGAAAAGGCAATCCCTGGCGTAATTAAAATTTGCGACAGTAGAAAATTATTTTTTGAATAATTTACTATAGAAAAGGCAATCCCTGGCGTAATTAAAATTTGCGACAGTAAAAAATTATTTTTTGCAAAATTTACTATAGAAAAGGCAATCCCTGGCGCAATTAAAATTTGCGACAGTAAAAAATTACTTTTTGAAAAATTTACTATAGAAAAGGCAATCCCTGGCGTATTTAAAATTTGCGAGAGTAAAAAATTATTTTTTGAAAAATTTACTATAGAAAAGGCAATCCCTGGCGTATTTAAAATTTGCGACAGTATAAAATTAATTTTTGAAAAATTTACTGTAGGAAAGGCAATCCCTGGCGCAATTAAAATTTGCGACAGTAAAAAATTATTTTTTGCATAATTTACTATAGAAAAGGTAATCCCTGGCGCAATTACAATTTGCGTCAGTAAAAAATTATTTTTTCGGCAAATTTACTATAGAAAAGGCAATCCCTGGCGTATTTAAAATTTGCGACAGTATAAAATTAATTTTTGAATAATTTACTATAGAAAAGGCAATCCCTGGCGTAATTAAAATTTGCGACAGTAGAAAATTATTTTTTGAATAATTTACTATAGAAATGGCAATCCCTGGCGTAATTAAAATTTGCGACAGTAAAAAATTATTTTTTGAATAATTTACTATAGAAAAGGCAATCCCTGGCGCAATTAAAATTTTCGACAGTAAAAAATTAATTTGTGAGAAATTTACTATATAAAAGGCAATCCCTGGAATATTTAAAATTTGCGACAGTATAAAATTAATTTTTGAAAAATTTACTATAGAAAAGGCAATCCCTGCCGTAATTAAAATTTGCGACAGTAGAAAATTATTTTTTGAATAATTTACTATAGAAAAGGCAATCCCTGGCGTAATTAAAATTTGCGACAGTAGAAAATTACTTTTTGAATAATTTACTATAGAAAAGGCAATCCCTGGCGTAATTAAAATTTGCGACAGTATAAAATTATTTTTTGCAAAATTTACTGTAGAAAAGGCAATCCCTGGCGTATTTAAAATTTGCGACAGTATAAAATTAATTTTTGAAAAATTTACTGTAGAAAAGGCAATCCCTGGCGTAATTAAAATTTGCGACAGTAAAAAATTATTTTTTGAATAATTTACTATAGAAAAGGCAATCCCTGGCGTAATTAAAATTTGCGACAGTAAAAAATTATTTTTTGAATAATTTACTATAGAAAAGGCAATCTCTGGCGTAATTAAAATTTGCGACAGTATAAAATTATTTTTTGAAAAATTTACTATATAAAAGGCAATCCCTGGCGTAACTAAAATTTGCCACAGTAAAAAATTATTTTTTGAATAATTTACTATAGAAAAGGCAATCCCTGGCGGATTTGAAATTTGCGACAGTAGAAAATTATTTTTTGAAAAATTTACTATAGAAAAGGCAATCCCTGGCGTATTTAAAATTTCCGACAGTAAAAAATTATTTTTTGCAAAATTTACTATAGAAAAGGCAATCCCTGGCGTATTTAAAATTTGCGACAGTATAAAATTAATTTTTGAAAAATTTACTGTAGAAAAGGCAATCCCTGGCGCAATTAAAATTTGCGACAGTAGAAAATTATTTTTTGAAACATTTACTGTAGAAAAGGCAATCCCTGGCGCAATTAAAATTTGCGACAGTAGAAAATTATTTTTTGAATAATTTACTGTAGAAAAGGCAATCCCTGGCGCAATTAAAATTTGCGACAGTAAAAAATTATTTTTTGAAAAATTTACTATAGAAAAGGCAATCCCTGGCGTATTTAAAATTTGCGACAGTAAGAAATTAATTTGTGAGAAATTTACTATAGAAAAGGCAATCCCTGGGATATTTAAAATTTGCGACAGTAAAAAATTATTTTTTGAATAATTTACTATAGAAAAGGCAATCCCTGGCGTATTTAAAATTTGCGACAGTAAAAAATTAATTTGTGAAAAATTTACCTGGCGAAATTGAAATTTGCGAGAGTAAAAAATTATTTTTTGAATAATTTACTATAGAAAAGGCAATCCCTGGCGAAATTAAAATTTGCGACAGTAAAAAATTATTTTTTGAATAATTTACTATAGAAAAGGCAATCCCTGGCGCAATTAAAATTTTCGACAGTAAAAAATTAATTTGTGAGAAATTTACTATATAAAAGGCAATCCCTGGAATATTTAAAATTTGCGACAGTATAAAATTAATTTTTGAAAAATTTACTATAGAAAAGGCAATCCCTGCCGTAATTAAAATTTGCGACAGTAGAAAATTATTTTTTGAATAATTTACTATAGAAAAGGCAATCCCTGGCGTAATTAAAATTTGCGACAGTAGAAAATTACTTTTTGAATAATTTACTATAGAAAAGGCAATCCCTGGCGCAATTAAAATTTGCGACAGTAGAAAATTATTTTTTGAAACATTTACTGTAGAAAAGGCAATCCCTGGCGCAATTAAAATTTGCGACAGTAGAAAATTATTTTTTGAATAATTTACTGTAGAAAAGGCAATCCCTGGCGCAATTAAAATTTGCGACAGTAAAAAATTATTTTTTGAAAAATTTACTATAGAAAAGGCAATCCCTGGCGTATTTAAAATTTGCGACAGTAAGAAATTAATTTGTGAGAAATTTACTATAGAAAAGGCAATCCCTGGGATATTTAAAATTTGCGACAGTAAAAAATTATTTTTTGAATAATTTACTATAGAAAAGGCAATCCCTGGCGTATTTAAAATTTGCGACAGTAAAAAATTAATTTGTGAAAAATTTACCTGGCGAAATTGAAATTTGCGAGAGTAAAAAATTATTTTTTGAATAATTTACTATAGAAAAGGCAATCCCTGGCGTAATTAAAATTTGCGACAGTTGAAAATTATTTTTTGAATAATTTACTATAGAAAAGGCAATCCCTGGCGCATTTAAAATTTGCGACAGTAGAAAATTATTTTTTGAATAATTTACTAAAAAAAGGCAATCCCTGGCGCAATTAAAATTTGCGACAGTAAAAAATAATTTTTTGAATAATTTACTATAGAAAAGGCAATCCCTGGTGTAATTAAAATTTGCGATTGTATAAAATTATTTTTTGAATAATTTACTATAGAAAAGGCAATCCCTGGCGCACTTAAAATTTGCGACAGTAAAAAATTATTTTTTGAATAATTTACTATAGAAAAGGCAATCCCTGGCGTAATTAAAATTTGCGACAGTAGAAAATTATTTTTTGAATAATTTACTATAGAAAAGGCAATCCCTGGCGCACTTAAAATTTGCGACAGTAAAAAATTATTTTGTGAGAAATTTACTATAGAAAAGGCAATCCCTGGGATATTTAAAATTTGCGACAGTAGAAAATTATTTTTTGAATAATTTACTATAGAAAAGGCAATCCCTGGCGTAATTAAAATTTGCGACAGAAAAAAATTATTTTTTGAATAATTTACTATAGAAAAGGCAATCCCTGGCGTATTTAAAATTTGCGACAGTAAAAAATTAATTTGTGAGAAATTTACTATAAAAAGGCAATCCCTGGGATATTTAAAATTTGCGACAGTAGAAAATTATATTTTGAATAATTTACTATAGAAAAGGCAATCCCTGGCGCAATTAAAATTTGCGACAGTAAAAAATTATTTTTTGAATAATTTACTATAGAAAAGGCAATCCCTGGCGCAATTAAAATTTGCGACAGTAAAAAATTATTTTTTGAATAATTTACTATAGAAAAGGCAATCCCTGGCGTAATTAAAATTTGCGACAGTAGAAAATTATTTTTTGAATAATTTACTATAGAAAAGGCAATCCCTGGCGTATTTAAAATTTGCGACAGTAAGAAATTAATTTGTAAGAAATTTACTATAGAAAAGGCAATCCCTGGCGCAATTAAAATTTGCGACAGTAGAAAATTATTTTTTGAATAATTTACTATAGAAAAGGCAATCCCTGGCGCAATTAAAATTTGCGACAGTAGAAAATTATTTTTTGAATAATTTACTATAGAAAAGGCAATCCCTGGCGCAATTAAAATTTCCGACAGTAAAAAATTATTTTTTGAATAATTTACTATAGAAAAGGCAATCCCTGGCGTTATTAAAATTTGCGACAGTATAAAATTATTTTTTGAATAATTTACTATAGAAAAGGCAATCCCTGGCGCACTTAAAATTTGCGACAGTAAAAAATTATTTTTTGAATAATTTACTATAGAAAAGGCAATCCCTGGCGTAATTAAAATTTGCGACAGTAGAAAATTATTTTTTGAATAATTTACTACAGAAAAGGCAATCCCTGGCGCACTTAAAATTTGCGACAGTTAAAAATTATTTTGTGAGAAATTTAGTATAGAAAAGGCAATCCCTGGGATATTTAAAATTTGCGACAGTAGAAAATTATTTTTTGAATAATTTACTATAGAAAAGGCAATCCCTGGCGTAATTAAAATTTGCAACAGTAAAAAATTATTTTTTGAATAATTTACTATAGAAAAGGCAATCCCTGGCGTATTTAAAATTTGCGACAGTAAAAAATTAATTTGTGAGAAATTTACTATAGAAAAGGCAATCCCTGGGATATTTAAAATTTGCGACAGTAGAAAATAATTTTTTGAATAATTTACTATAGAAAAGGCAATCCCTGGCGCAATTAAAATTTGCGACAGTAAAAAATTAATATTTTGAATAATTTACTATAGAAAAGGCAATCCCTGGCGTAATTAAAATTTGCGAGAGTAGAAAATTATTTTTTGAATAATTTACTATAGAAAAGGCAATCCCTGGCGTATTTAAAATTTGCGACAGTAAAAAATTATTTTTTGAATAATTTACTATAGAAAAGGCAATCCCTGGCGTATTTAAAATTTGCGACAGTAAAAAATTATTTTTTGAATAATTTACTATAGAAAAGGCAATCCCTGGCGTATTTAAAATTTGCGACAGTAAGAAATTAATTTGTGAGAAATTTACTATAGAAAAGGCAATCCCTGGCGCAATTAAAATTTGCGACAGTTGAAAATTATTTTTTGAATAATTTACTATAGAAAGGGCAATCCCTGGCGTAATTAAAATTTGCGACAGTATAAAATTATTTTTTGAATAATTTACTATAGAAAAGGCAATCCCTGGCGTAATTAAAATTTATGACAGTATAAAATTATTTTTTTGAATAATTTACTGCAGAAAAGGCAATCCCTGGCGCAATTAAAATTTGCGAAAGTAGAAAATTATTTTTTGAATAATTTACTATAGAAAAGGCAATCCCTGGCGCACTTAAAATTTGCTACAATAAAAAATTATTTTTTGAATAATTTACTATAGAAAAGGCAATCCTTGGCGCAATTAAAATTTGCGACAGTAAAAAATTATTTTTTGCAAAATTTACTATAGAAAAGGCAATCCCTGGCGTATTTAAAATTTGCGACAGTATAAAATTATTTTTTGAAAAATTTACTATATAAAAGGCAATCCCTGGCGTAATTAAAATTTGCGACAGTAAAAAATTATTTTTTGAATAATTTACTATAGAAAAGGCAATCCCTGGCGTCATTAAAATTTGCGACAGTATAAAATTATTTTTTGCAAAATTTACTATAGAAAAGGCAATCCCTGGCGTAATTAAAACTTGCCATAGTAAAAAATTATTTTTTGAAAAATTTACTATAGAAAAGGCAATCCCTGGCGCAATTACAATTTGCGACAGTAAAAAATTATTTTTTGAAAAATTTACTGTAGAAAGGCAATCCCTGGCGCAATTAAAATTTGCGACAGTAAAAAATTATGTTTTGAAAAATTTACTATAGAAAAGGCAATCCCTGGCGTATTTAAAATTTGCGACAGTAAAAAATTATTTTTTGAATTATTTACTATAGAAAAGGCAATCCCTGGCGTAATTAAAATTTGCGACAGTAAAAAATTATTTTTTGAATAATTTACTATAGAAAAGGCAATCCCTGGCGTAATTAAAATTTGCGACAGTATAAAATTATTTTTTGAAAAATTTACTATATAAAAGGCAATCCCTGGCGTAATTAAAATTTGCGACAGTAAAAAATTATTTTTTGAATAATTTACTATAGAAAAGGCAATTCCTGGCGTAATTAAAATTTGCGACAGTAGAAAATTATTTTTTGAATAATTTACTATAGAAAAGGCAATCCCTGGCGTATTTAAAATTTGCGACAGTAAAAAATTATTTTTTGCAAAATTTACTATAGAAAAGGAAATCCCTGGCGTATTTAAAATTTGCGACAGTATAAAATTAATTTTTGAAAAATTTACTGTAGAAAAGGCAATCCCTGGCGCAATTAAAATTTGCGACAGTAAAAAAATATTTTTTGAATAATTTACTGTAGAAAAGGCAATCCCTGGCGCAATTAAAATTTGCGACAGTAGAAAATTATTTTTTAAATAATTTACTATAGAAAAGGCAATCCCTGGCGTATTTAAAATTTGCGACAGTAAAAAATTATTTTTTGAATAATTTACTACAGAAAAGGCAATCCCTGGCCTATTTAAAATTTGCGACAGTAAAAAATTATATTTTGAATAATTTACTATAGAAAAGGCAATCACTGGCGTAATTAAAATTTGCGACAGTAAAAAATTATTTTTTGAATAATTTACTATAGAAAAGGCAATCCCTGGCGTAATTAAAATTTGCGACAGTATAAAATTATTTTTTTGAATAATTTACTGTAGAAAAGGCAATCCCTGGCGCAATTAAAATTTGCGACAGTAGAAAATTATTTTTTGAATAATTTACTATAGAAAAGGCAATCCCTGGCGCACTTAAAATTTGCGAGAGTAAAAAATTATTTTTTGAATAATTTACTGTAAAAAAGGCAATCCCTGGCGCAATTAAAATTTGCGACAGTAAAAAATTATTTTTTGCAAAATTTACTATAGAAAAGGCAATCCCTGGCGTATTTAAAATTTGCGACAGTATAAAATTATTTTTTGATAAATTTACTATAAAATAAAGGCAATCCCTGGCGTAATTAAAATTTGCGACAGTAAAAAATTATTTTTTGAATAATTTACTATAGAAAAGGCAATACCTGGCGTAATTAAAATTTGCGACAGTATAAAATTATTTTATGCAAAATTTACTATAGAAAAGGCAATCCCTGGCGTAATTAAAACTTGCGATAGTAAAAAATTATTTTTTGAAAAATTTACTATAGAAAAGGCAATCCCTGGCGCAATTACAATTTGCGACAAAAAAAAATAATTTTTTGAGAAATTTACTGTAGAAAAGCAATCCCTGGCGCAATTAAAATTTGCGACAGTAAAAAATTATTTTTTGAAAAATTTACTATAGAAAAGGCAATCCCTGGCGTATTTAAAATTTGCGACAGTAAAAAATTATTTTTTGAATAATTTACTATAGAAAAGGCAATCCCTGGCCTATTTAAAATTTGCGACAGTAAAAAATTATTTTTTGAATAATTTACTATAGAAAAGGCAATCACTGGCGTAATTAAAATTTGCGACAGTAAAAAATTATTTTTTGAATAATTTACTATAGAAAAGGCAATCCCTGGCGTAATTAAAATTTGCGACAGTATAAAATTATTTTTTTGAATAATTTACTGTAGAAAAGGCAATCCCTGGCGCAATTAAAATTTGCGACAGTAGAAAATTATTTTTTGAATAATTTACTATAGAAAAGGCAATCCCTGGCGCACTTAAAATTTGCGAGAGTAAAAAATTATTTTTTGAATAATTTACTGTAAAAAAGGCAATCCCTGGCGCAATTAAAATTTGCGACAGTAAAAAATTATTTTTTGCAAAATTTACTATAGAAAAGGCAATCCCTGGCGTATTTAAAATTTGCGACAGTATAAAATTATTTTTTGATAAATTTACTATAAAATAAAGGCAATCCCTGGCGTAATTAAAATTTGCGACAGTAAAAAATTATTTTTTGAATAATTTACTATAGAAAAGGCAATACCTGGCGTAATTAAAATTTGCGACAGTATAAAATTATTTTATGCAAAATTTACTATAGAAAAGGCAATCCCTGGCGTAATTAAAACTTGCGATAGTAAAAAATTATTTTTTGAAAAATTTACTATAGAAAAGGCAATCCCTGGCGCAATTACAATTTGCGACAAAAAAAAATAATTTTTTGAGAAATTTACTGTAGAAAAGCAATCCCTGGCGCAATTAAAATTTGCGACAGTAAAAAATTATTTTTTGAAAAATTTACTATAGAAAAGGCAATCCCTGGCGTATTTAAAATTTGCGACAGTAAAAAATTATTTTTTGAATAATTTACTATAGAAAAGGCAATCCCTGGCGTAATTAAAATTTCCGACAGTAAAAAATTATTTTTTGAATAATTTACTATAGAAAAGGCAATCCCTGGCGTAATTAAAATTTGCGACAGTATAAAAAATTTGCGACAGTATAAAATTATTTTTTGAAAAATTTACTATATAAAAGGCAATCCCTGGCGTAATTAAAATTTGCGACAGTAAAAAATTATTTTTTGAATAATTTACTATAGAAAAGGCAATCCCTGGCGTAATTAAAATTTGCGACAGTAGAAAATTATTTTTTGAATAATTTACTATAGAAAAGGCAATCCCTGGCGTATTTAAAATTTGCGACAGTAAAAAATTATTTTTTGCAAAATTTACTGTAGAAAAGGCAATCCCTGGCGTATTTAAAATTTGCAACAGTATAAAATTAATTTTTGAAAAATTTACTGTAGAAAAGGCAATCCCTGGCGCAATTAAAATTTGCGACAGTAGAAAATTATTTTTTGAATAATTTACTATAGAAAAGGCAATCCCTGGCGTATTTAAAATTTGCGACAGTAAAAAATTATTTTTTGAATAATTTACCATAGAAAAGGCAATCCCTGGCGTAATTAAAATTTGCGACAGTAAAAAATTATTTTTTGAATAATTTACTATAGAAAAGGCAATCCCTGGCGTAATTAAAATTTGCGACAGTAAAAATTATTTTTTGAATAATTTACTATAGAAAAGGCAATCCCTGGCGTAATTAAAATTTGCGACAGTTGAAAATTATTTTTTGAATAATTTACTATAGAAAAGGCAATCCCTGGCGTAATTAAAATTTGCGACAGTAGAAAATTATTTTTTGAATAATTTACTATAGAAAAGGCAATCCCTGGCGTAATTAAAATTTGCGACAGTAGAAAATTATTTTTTGAATAATTTACTATAGAAGAGGCAATCCCTGGCGTATTTAAAATTTGCGAAAGTAAAAAATTATTTTTTGAATAATTTACTATAGAAAAGGCAATCCCTGGCGTATTTAAAATTTGCGACAGTATAAAATTAATTTTTGAAAAATTTACTGTAGAAAAGGCAATCCCTGGCGCAATTAAAATTTGCGACAGTAGAAAATTATTTTTTGAATAATTTACTGTAGAAAAGGCAATCCCTGGCGCAATTAAAATTTGCGACAGTAGAAAATTATTTTTTGAATAATTTACTATAGAAAAGGCAATCCCTGGCGTATTTAAAATTTGCGACAGTAGAAAATTATTTTTTGAATAATTTACTATAGAAAAGGCAATCCCTGGCGTATTTAAAATTTGTGACAGTAAAAAATTATTTTTTGAATAATTTACTATAGAAAAGGCAATCCCTGGCGTATTTAAAATTTGCGACAGTAAAAAATTATTTTTTGAATAATTTACTATAGAAAAGGCAATCCCTGGCGTATTTAAAATTTGCGACAGTAAAAAATTATTTTTTGAATAATTTACTATAGAAAAGGCAATCACTGGCGTAATTAAAATTTGCGACAGTAAAAAATTATTTTTTGAATAATTTACTATAGAAAAGGCAATCCCTGGCGTAATTAAAATTTGCGACAGTATAAAATTATTTTTTTGAATAATTTGCTGTAGAAAAGGCAATCCCTGGCGCAATTAAAATTTGCGACAGTAGAAAATTATTTTTTGAATAATTTACTATAGAAAAGGCAATCCCTGGCGCACTTAAAATTTGCGAGAGTAAAAAATTATTTTTTGAAAAATTTACTATAGAAAAGGCAATCCCTGGCGTATTTAACATTTGCGACAGTAAAAAATTATTTTTTGAATAATTTACTATAGAAAAGGCAATCCCTGGCGTAATTAAAATTTCCGACAGTAAAAAATTATTTTTTGAATAATTTACTATAGAAAAGGCAATCCCTGGCGTAATTAAAATTTGCGACAGTATAAAAAATTTGCGACAGTATAAAATTATTTTTTGAAAAATTTACTATATAAAAGGCAATCCCTGGCGTAATTAAAATTTGCGACAGTAAAAAATTATTTTTTGAATAATTTACTATAGAAAAGGCAATCCCTGGCGTAATTAAAATTTGCGACAGTAGAAAATTATTTTTTGAATAATCTACTATAGAAAAGGCAATCCCTGGCGTATTTAAAATTTGCGACAGTAAAAAATTATTTTTTGCAAAATTTACTGTAGAAAAGGCAATCCCTGGCGTATTTAAAATTTGCGACAGTATAAAATTAATTTTTGAAAAATTTACTGTAGAAAAGGCAATCCCTGGCGCAATTAAAATTTGCGACAGTAGAAAATTATTTTTTGAATAATTTACTATAGAAAAGGCAATCCCTGGCGTATTTAAAATTTGCGACAGTAAAAAATTATTTTTTGAATAATTTACTATAGAAAAGGCAATCCCTGGCGTAATTAAAATTTGCGACAGTAAAAAATTATTTTTTGAATAATTTACTATAGAAAAGGCAATCCCTGGCGTAATTAAAATTTGCGACAGTAAAAAATTATTTTTTGAATAATTTACTATAGAAAAGGCAATCCCTGGCGTAATTAAAATTTGCGACAGTTGAAAATTATTTTTTGAATAATTTACTATAGAAAAGGCAATCCCTGGCGTAATTAAAATTTGCGACAGTAGAAAATTATTTTTTGAATAATTTACTATAGAAAAGGCAATCCCTGGCGTAATTAAAATTTGCGACAGTAGAAAATTATTTTTTGAATAATTTACTATAGAAAAGGCAATCCCTGGCGTATTTAAAATTTGCGAGAGTTAAAAATTATTTTTTGAATAATTTACTATAGAAAAGGCAATCCCTGGCGTAGTTAAAATTTTCGACAGTAAAAAATTATTTTTTGAATAATTTACTATAGAAAAGGCAATCCCTGGCGTAATTAAAATTTGCGACAGTATAAAAAATTTGCGACAGTATAAAATTATTTTTTGAAAAATTTACTATATAAAAGGCAATCCCTTGCTTAATTAAAATTTGCGACAGTAAAAAATTATTTTTTGAATAATTTACTATAGAAAAGGCAATCCCTGGCGTAATTAAAATTTGCGACAGTAGAAAATTATTTTTTGAATAATTTACTATAGAAAAGGCAATCCCTGGCGTATTTAAAATTTGCGACAGTAAAAAATTATTTTTTGCAAAATTTACTGTAGAAAAGGCAACCCCTGGCGTATTTAAAATTTGCGACAGTATAAAATTAATTTTTGAAAAATTTACTGTAGAAAAGGCAATCCCTGGCGCAATTAAAATTTGCGACAGTAGAAAATTATTTTTTGAATAATTTACTATAGAAAAGGCAATCCCTGGCGTATTTAAAATTTGCGACAGTAAAAAATTATTTTTTGAATAATTTACTATAGAAAAGGCAATCCCTGGCGTAATTAAAATTTGCGACAGTAAAAAATTATTTTTTGAATAATTTACTATAGAAAAGGCAATCCCTGGCGTAATTAAAATTTGCGACAGTAAAAAATTATTTTTTGCAAAATTTACTATAGAAAAGGCAATCCCTAGCGTATTTAAAATTTGCGACAGTATAAAATTATTTTTTGAAAAATTTACTATATAAAAGGCAATCCCTGGCGTAATTAAAATTTGCGACAGTAAAAAATTATTTTTTGAATAATTTACTATAGAAAAGGCAATACCTGGCGTAATTAAAATTTGCGACAGTATAAAATTATTTTTTGCAAAATTTACTATAGAAAAGGCAATCCCTGGCGTAATTAAAACTTGCGATAGTAAAAAATTATTTTTTGAAAAATTTACTATAGAAAAGGCAATCCCTGGCGCAATTACAATTTGCGACAGTAAAAAATTATTTTTTGAGAAATTTACTGTAGAAAGGCAATCCCTGGCGCAATTAAAATTTGCGACAGTAAAAAATTATTTTTTGAAAAATTTACTATAGAAAAGGCAATCCCTGGCGTATTTAAAATTTGCGACAGTAAAAAATTATTTTTTGAATAATTTACTATAGAAAAGGCAATCCCTGGCGTAATTAAAATTTCCGACAGTAAAAAATTATTTTTGAATACTTTACTATAGAAAAGGCAATCCCTGGCGTAATTAAAATTTGCGACAGTATAAAAAATTTGCGACAGTATAAAATTATTTTTTGAAAAATTTACTAAATAAAAGGCAATCCCTGGCGTAATTAAAATTTGCGACAGTAAAAAATTATTTTTTGAATAATTTACTATAGAAAAGGCAATCCCTGGCGTAATTAAAATTTGCGACAGTAGAAAATTATTTTTTGAATAATTTACTATAGAAAAGGCAATCCCTGGCGTATTTAAAATTTGCGACAGTAAAAAATTATTTTTTGCAAAATTTACTGTAGAAAAGGCAATCAATCCCTGGCGTATTTAAAATTTGCGACAGTATAAAATTAATTTTTGAAAAATTTACTGTAGAAAAGGCAATCCCTGGCGCAATTAAAATTTGCGACAGTAGAAAATTATTTTTTGAATAATTTACTATAGAAAAGGCAATCCCTGGCGTATTTAAAATTTGCGACAGTAAAAAATTATTTTTTGAATAATTTACTATAGAAAAGGCAATCCCTGGCGTAATTAAAATTTGCGACAGTAAAAAATTATTTTTTGAATAATTTACTATAGAAAAGGCAATCCCTGGCGTAATTAAAATTTGCGACAATAAAAAATTATTTTTTGAATTATTTACTATAGAAAAGGCAATCCCTGGCGTAATTAAAATTTGCGACAGTTGAAAATTATTTTTTGAATAATTTATTATAGAAAAGGCAATCCCTGGCGCAATTAAAACTTGCGAGAGTAAAAAATTATTTTTTGAATAATTTACTATAGAAAAGGCAATGCCTGGCGCAATTACAATTTGCGACAGTAAAAAATTATTTTTAGAAAAATTTACTGTAGAAAGGCAATCCCTGGCGCAATTAAAATTTGCGACAGTAGAAAATTATTTTTTCAAAAGTTTACTATAGAAAAGGCAATCCCTGGCGCAATTACAATTTGCGACAGTAAAAAATTATTTTTTGAGTAATTTACTGTAGAAAGGCAATCCCTGGCGCAATTAAAATTTGCGACAGTAAAAAATTATTTTTTGAAAAATTTACTATAAAAAAGGCAATCCCTGGCGTATTTAAAATTTGCGACAGTAAAAAATTATTTTTTGAATAATTTACTATAGAAACGGCAATCCCTGGCGTAATTAAAATTTGCGACAGTTTAAAAAATTTGCGACAGTATAAAATTATTTTTTGAAAAATTTACTATATAAAAGGCAATCCCTGGCGTAATTAAAATTTGCGACAGTAAAAAATTATTTTTTGAATAATTTACTATAGAAAAGGCAATCCCTGGCGTAATTAAAATTTGCGACAGTAGAAAATTATTTTTTGAATAATTTACTATAGAAAAGGCAATCCCTGGCGTATTTAAAATTTGCGACAGTAAAAAATTATTTTTTGCAAAATTTACTGTAGAAAAGGCAATCCCTGGCGTATTTAAAATTTTCGACAGTATAAAATTAATTTTTGAAAAATTTACTGTAGAAAAGGCAATCCCTGGCGCAATTAAAATTTGCGACAGTAGAAAATTATTTTTTGAATAATTTACTATAGAAAAGGCAATCCCTGGCGTATTTAAAATTTGCGACAGTAAAAAATTATTTTTTGCAAAATTTACTGTAGAAAAGGCAATCCCTGGCGTATTTAAAATTTGCGACAGTATAAAATTAATTTTTGAAAAATTTACTGTAGAAAAGGCAATCCCTGGCGCAATTAAAATTTGCGACAGTAGAAAATTATTTTTTGAATAATTTACTATAGAAAAGGCAATCCCTGGCGTATTTAAAATTTGCGACAGTAAAAAATTATTTTTTGAATAATTTACTATAGAAAAGGCAATCCCTGGCGTAATTAAAATTTGCGACAGTAAAAAATTATTTTTTCAATAATTTACTATAGAAAAGGCAATCCCTGGCGTAATTAAAATTTGCGACAGTAAAAAATTATTTTTTGAATCATTTACTATAGAAAAGGCAATCCCTGGCGTAATTAAAATTTGCGACAGTTGAAAATTATTTTTTGAATAATTTACTATAGAAAAGGCAATCCCTGGCGCAATTAAAACTTGCGAGAGTAAAAAATTAATTTTTGAATAATTTACTATAGAAAAGGCAATCCCTGGCGCAATTACAATTTGCGACAGTAAAAAATTATTTTTTGAAAAATTTACTGTAGAAAGTCAATCCCTGGCGCAATTAAAATTTGCGACAGTAGAAAATTATTTTTTCAAAAGTTTACTATAGAAAAGGCAATCCCTGGCGCAATTAAAATCTGCGACAGTAAAAAATTATTTTTTGCAAAATTTACTGTAGAAAAGGCAATCCCTGGCGCAATTAAAACTTGCGATAGTAAAAAATTATTTTTTGAATAATTTACTATAGAAAAGGCAATCCCTGGCGGATTTGAAATTTGCGACAGTAAAAAATTATTTTTTGAATAATTTACTATAGAAAAGGCAATCCCTGGCGTAATTAAAATTTGCGACAGAAAAAAATTATTTTTTGCAAAATTTACTGTAGAAAAGGCAATCCCTGGCGTAATTAAAATTTGCGACAGTATAAAATTATTTTTTGAATAATTTACTATAGAAAAGGCAATCCCTGGCGTAATTAAAATTTGCGACAGTTGAAAATTATTTTTTGAATAATTTACTATAGAAAAGGCAATCCCTGGCGCAATTCAAATTTGCGACAGTAGAAATTTATTTTTTGAATAATTTACTATAGAAAAGGCAATCCCTGGCGTAATTAAAATTTGCGACAGTAGAAAATTATTTTTTGAATAATTTACTATAGAAAAGGCAATCCCTGGCGTAATTAAAATTTGCGACAGTAAAAAATTATTTTTTGAATAATTTACTATAGAAAAGGCAATCCTTGGCGTAATTAAAATTTGCGACAGTACAAAATTATTTTTTGTATAATTTACTATAGAAAAGGCGATCCCTGGCGCAATTAAAATTTGCGACAGTAGAAAATTATTTTTTGAATAATTTACTATAGAAAAGGCAATCCCTGGCGTAATTAAAATTTGCGACAGTATAAAATTATTTTTTGAATAATTTACTATAGAAAAGGCAATCCCTGGCGCACTTAAAATTTGCGACAGTAAAAAATAATTTTTTGAATAATATACTAGAGAAAAGGCAATCCCTGGCGTAATTAAAATTTGCGACAGTAGAAAATTATTTTTTGATTAATTTACTATAGAAAAGGCAACCCCTGGCGTATTTAAAATTTGCGAGAGTAAAAAATTATTTTCTGAATAATTTACTATAGAAAAGGCAATCCCTGGCGTATTTAAAATTTGCGACAGTATAAAATTATTTTTTGAAAAATTTACTATATAAAAGGCAATCCCTGGCGTAATTAAAATTTGCGACAGTAAAAAATTATTTTTTGAATAATTTACTATAGAAAAGGCAATCCCTGGCGTAATTAAAATTTGCGACAGTAGAAAATTATTTTTTGAATAATTTACTATAGAAAAGGCAATCCCTGGCGTATTTAAAATTTGCGACAGTATAAAATTAATTTTTGAAAAATTTACTATAGAAAAGGTAATCCCTGGCGCAATTAAAAGTTGCGACAGTAGAAAATTATTTTTTGAATAATTTACTGTAGAAAAGGCAATCCCTGGCGCAATTAAAATTTGCGACAGTAGAAAATTATTTTTTGAATAATTTACTATAGAAAAGGCAATCCCTGGCGTATTTAAAATTTGCGACAGTAAAAAATTATTTTTTGAATAATTTACTATAGAAAAGGCAATCCCTGGCGTATTTAAAATTTGCGACAGTAAAAAATTATTTTTTGAATAATTTACTATAGAAAAGGCAATCCCTGGCGTAATTAAAATTTGCGACAGTAAAAAATTATTTTTTGAATAATTTACTATAGAAAAGGCAATCCCTGGCGCACTTAAAATTTGTGACAGTAAAAAATTATTTTTTGAATAATTTACTATAGAAAAGGCAATCCCTGGGATATTTAAAATTTGCGACAGTAAAAAATTATTTTTTGAATAATTTACTATAGAAAAGGCAATCCCTGGCGTATTTAAAATTTGCGACAGTAAAAAATTATTTTTTGAATAATTTACTATATAAAAGGCAATCCCTGGCGTATTTAAAATTTGCGACAGTAAAAAATTATTTTTTGAATAATTTACTATAGAAAAGGCAATCCCTGGCGCAATTAAAATTTGCGACAGTAAAAAATTATTTTTTGCAAAATTTACTATAGAAAAGGCAATCCCTGGCGTATTTAAAATTTGCGACAGTAGAAAATTATTTTTTGAATAATTTACTATAGAAAAGGCAATCCCTGGCGCAATTACAATTTGCGACAGTAAAAAAATATTTTTTTAAAAATTTACTGTAGAAAAGGCAATCCCTGGCGCAGTTAAAATTTGCGACAGTAGAAAATTATTTTTTGAATAATTTACTATAGAAAAGGCAATCCCTGGCGTAATTAAAATTTGCGACAGTAAAAAATTATTTTTTGAATAATTTACTATAGAAAAGGCAATCCCTGGCGTATTTAAAATTTGCGACAGTAAGAAATTAATTTGTGAGAAATTTACTATAGAAAAGGCAATCCCTGGCGTAATTAAAATTTGCGACAGAAAAAAATTATTTTTTGCAAAATTTACTGTAGAAAAGGCAATCCCTGGCGCAATTAAAACTTGCGATAGTAAAAAATTATTTTTTGAATAATTTACTATAGAAAAGGCAATCCCTGGCGGATTTGAAATTTGCGAGAGTAAAAAATTATTTTTTGAATAATTTACTATAGAAAAGGCAATCCCTGGCGTAATTAAAATTTGCGACAGTAGAAAATTATTTTTTGAATAATTTACTATAGAAAAGGCAATCCCTGGCGTATTTAAAATTTGCGACAGTATAAAATTATTTTTTGAATAATTTACTATAGAAAAGGCAATCCCTGGCGTAATTAAAATTTGCGACAGTTGAAAATTATTTTTTGAATAATTTACTATAGAAAAGGCAATCCCTGGCGCAATTCAAATTTGCGACAGTAGAAAATTATTTTTTGAATAATTTACTATAGAAAAGGCAATCCCTGGCGTAATTAAAATTTGCGACAGTAGAAAATTATTTTTTGAATAATTTACTATAGAAAAGGCAATCCCTGGCGTAATTAAAATTTGCGACAGTAAAAAATTATTTTTTGAATAATTTACTATAGAAAAGGCAATCCTTGGCGTAATTAAAATTTGCGACAGTATAAAATTATTTTTTGAATAATTTACTATAGAAAAGGCAATCCCTGGCGCACTTAAAATTTGCGACAGTAAAAAATTATTTTTTGAATAATTTACTAGAGAAAAGGCAATCCCTGGCGTAATTAAAATTTGCGACAGTAGAAAATTATTTTTTGAATAATTTACTATAGAAAAGGCAACCCCTGGCGTATTTAAAATTTGCGAGAGTAAAAAATTATTTTCTGAATAATTTACTATAGAAAAGGCAATCCCTGGCGTATTTAAAATTTGCGACAGTATAAAATTATTTTTTGAAAAATTTACTATATAAAAGGCAATCCCTGGCGTAATTAAAATTTGCGACAGTAAAAAATTATTTTTTGAATAATTTACTATAGAAAAGGCAATCCCTGGCGTAATTAAAATTTGCGACAGTAGAAAATTATTTTTTGAATAATTTACTATAGAAAAGGCAATCCCTGGCGTATTTAAAATTTGCGACAGTATAAAATTAATTTTTGAAAAATTTACTATAGAAAAGGTAATCCCTGGCGCAATTAAAAGTTGCGACAGTAGAAAATTATTTTTTGAATAATTTACTGTAGAAAAGGCAATCCCTGGCGCAATTAAAATTTGCGACAGTAGAAAATTATTTTTTGAATAATTTACTATAGAAAAGGCAATCCCTGGCGTATTTAAAATTTGCGACAGTAAAAAATTATTTTTTGAATAATTTACTATAGAAAAGGCAATCCCTGGCGTATTTAAAATTTGCGACAGTAAAAAATTATTTTTTGAATAATTTACTATAGAAAAGGCAATCCCTGGCGTAATTAAAATTTGCGACAGTAAAAAATTATTTTTTGAATAATTTACTATAGAAAAGGCAATCCTGCGCACTTAAAATTTGTGACAGTAAAAAATTATTTTTTGAATAATTTACTATAGAAAAGGCAATCCCTGGGATATTTAAAATTTGCGACAGTAAAAAATTATTTTTTGAATAATTTACTATAGAAAAGGCAATCCCTGGCGTATTTAAAATTTGCGACAGTAAAAAATTATTTTTTGAATAATTTACTATATAAAAGGCAATCCCTGGCGTATTTAAAATTTGCGACAGTAAAAAATTATTTTTTGAATAATTTACTATAGAAAAGGCAATCCCTGGCGCAATTAAAATTTGCGACAGTAAAAAATTATTTTTTGCAAAATTTACTATAGAAAAGGCAATCCCTGGCGTATTTAAAATTTGCGACAGTAGAAAATTATTTTTTGAATAATTTACTATAGAAAAGGCAATCCCTGGCGCAATTACAATTTGCGACAGTAAAAATTATTTTTTTAAAAATTTACTGTAGAAAAGGCAATCCCTGGCGCAGTTAAAATTTGCGACAGTAGAAAATTATTTTTTGAATAATTTACTATAGAAAAGGCAATCCCTGGCGTAATTAAAATTTGCGACAGTAAAAAATTATTTTTTGAATAATTTACTATAGAAAAGGCAATCCCTGGCGTATTTAAAATTTGCGACAGTAAGAAATTAATTTGTGAGAAATTTACTATAGAAAAGGCAATCCCTGGATATTTAAAATTTGCGACAGTAAAAAATTATTTTTTGAAAAATTTACTATAGAAAAGGCAATCCCTGGCGCACTTAAAATTTGCCACAGTAAAAAATTATTTTTTGAATAATTTACTATAGAAAAGGCAATCCCTGGCGTATTTAAAATTTGCGACAGTATAAAATAATTTTTTGAATAATTTACTATAGAAAAGGCAATCCCTGGCGTAATTAAAATTTGCGACAGTATAAAATTATGTTTTGAATAATTTACTATAGAAAAGCAATCCCTGGCGCACTTAAAATTTGCGACAGTAAAAAATTATTTTTTGAATAATTTACTATAGAAAAGGCAATCCCTGGCGTCATTAAAATTTGCGACAGTATAAAATTATTTTTTGCATAATTTACTATAGAAAAGGCAATCCCTGGCGCACTTAAAATTTGCGACAGTAAAAAATTATTTTTTGAATAATTTAATATAGAAAAGGCAATCCCTGGCGTAATTAAAATTTGCGGCAGTATAAAATTATTTTTTGCATAATTTACTATAGAAAAGGCAATCCCTGGGACAATTAAAATTTGCGAGAGTAGAAAATTATCTTTTGAAAAATTTACTGTAGAAAAGGCAATCCCTGGCGCAATTAAAATTTGCGACAGTAGAAAATTATTTTTTGAATAATT
Organism: Dioctria linearis; assembly: GCA_963930735.1. Lineage (NCBI taxonomy): Eukaryota > Metazoa > Arthropoda > Insecta > Diptera > Asilidae > Dioctria > Dioctria linearis. The sequence continues at coordinate 62,907 of CAWVNZ010000599.1, forward strand.
TACTATAGAAAAGGCAATCCCTGGCGCAATTAAAATTTGCGACAGTAAAATATTATTTTTTGAATAATTTACTATAGAAAAGGCAATCCCTGGCGCAATTAAAATTTGCGACAGTAAAAAATTATTTTTTGCAAAATTTACTGTAGAAAAGGCAATCCCTGGCGCAATTAAAACTTGCGATAGTAAAAAATTATTTTTTGAAAAATTTACTGTAGAAAAGGCAATCCCTGGCGCAATTAAAATTTGCGACAGTAAAAAATTATTTTTTGAATAATTTACTATAGAAAAGGCAATCCCTGGCGCACTTAAAATTTGCGACAGTATAAAATTATTTTTTGCAAAATTTACTATAGAAAAGGCAATCCCTGGCGTATTTAAAATTTGCGACAGTAAAAAATTAATTTGTGAAAAATTTACCTGGCGAAATTGAAATTTGCGAGAGTAAAAAATTATTTTTTGAAAAATTTACTATAGAAAAGGCAATCCCTGGCGCACTTAAAATTTGCGACAGTAAAAATTATTTTTTGAATAATTTACTATAGAAAAGGCAATCCCTGGCGTATTTAAAATTTGCGACAGAAAAAAATATTTTTTGAATAATTTACTATAGAAAAGGCAATCCCTGGCGTAATTAAAATTTGCGACAGTATAAAATTATTTTTTGAATAATTTACTATAGAAAAGGCAATCCCTGGCGCACTTAAAATTTGCGAGAGTAAAAAATTATTTTTTGAATAATTTACTATAGAAGAGGCAATCCCTGGCGTAATTAAAATTTGCGACAGTATAAAATTATTTTTTGAATAATTTACTATAGAAAAGGCAATCCCTGGCGTAATTAAAATTTGCGACAGTAGAAAATTATTTTTTGAATAATTTACTATAGAGAAGGCAATCCCTGGGATATTTAAAATTTGCGACAGTAGAAAATTATTTTTTGAATAATTTACTATAGAAAAGGCAATCCCTGGCGTAATTAAAATTTGCGACAGTAGAAAATTATTTTTTGAATAATTTACTATAGAAAAGGCAATCCCTGGCGCATTTAAAATTTGCGACAGTAAACAATTAATTTGTGAAAAATTTACCTGGCGAAATTGAAATTTGCGACAGTAAAAAATCATTTTTTGAATAATTTACTATAGAAAAGGCAATCCCTGGCGCAATTAAAATCTGCGACAGTAAAACATTATTTTTTGAATAATTTACTATAGAAAAGGCAATCCCTGGCGTATTTAAAATTTGAGAAAGTAGAAAATTATTTTTTGAAAAATTTACCTGGCGAAATTGAAATTTGCGAGAGTAAAAAATTAATTTTTGAATAATTTACTATAGAAAAGGCAATCCCTGGCGTAATTAAAATTTGCGACAGTAGAAAATTATTTTTTGAATAATTTACTATAGAAAAGGCAATCCCTGGCGTAATTAAAATTTGCGACAGTAGAAAATTATTTTTTGAATAATTTACTATAGAAAAGGCAATCCCTGGCGTAATTAAAATTTGCGACAGTATAAAATTATTTTTTGAATAATTTACTATAGAAAAGGCGATCCCTTGCGAAATTAAAATTTGCGACAGTATACAATTATTTTTTGAATAATTTACTATAGAAAAGGCAATACCTGGGATATTTAAAATTTGCGACAGTAAAAAATTACTTTTTGAATAATTTACTATAGAAAAGGCAATCCCTGGCGCACTTAAAATTTGCGACAGTAAAAAATTATTTTTTGAATAATTTACTATAGAAAAGGCAATCCCTGGCGCACTTAAAATTTGCGACAGTAAAAAATTATTTTTTGAATAATTTACTATAGAAAAGGCAATCCCTGGCGTAATTAAAATTTGCGACAGTAGAAAATTATTTTTTGAATAATTTACTATAGAAAAGGCAATCCCTGGCGTATTTAAAATTTGCGACAGTAAAAATTAATATTTTGAAAAATTTACTGTAGAAAAGGCAATCCCTGGCGCAATTAAAATTTGCGACAGTAAAAAATTATTTTTCGAATAATTTACTATAGAAAAGGCAATCCCTGGCGCAATTAAAATTTGCGACAGTTGAAAATTATTTTTTGAATAATTTACTATAGGAAAGGCAATCCCTGGCGTAATTAAAATTTGCGACAGTTGAAAATTATTTTTTGAATAATTTACTATAGAAAAGGCAATCCCTGGCGCAATTAAAATTTGCGACAGTAAAAAATTATTTTTTGAATAATTTACTATAGAAAAGGCAATCCCTGGCGTATTTAAAATTTGCTACAGTAGAAAATTATTTTTTGAATAATTTACTATAGAAAAGGCAATCCCTGGCGTAATTAAAATTTGCGACAGTATAAAATTATTTTTTGAATAATTTACTATAGAAAAGGCAATCCCTGGCGTAATTAAAATTTGCGACAGTATAAAATTATTTTTTGAATAATTTACTATAGAAAAGGCAATCCCTTGCGCAATTAAAATTTGCGACAGTATAAAATTATTTTTTGAATAATTTACTATAGAAAAGGCAATCCCTGGCGTAATTAAAATTTGCGACAGTAAAAAATTAATTTGTGAAAAATTTACCTGGCGAAATTGAAATTTGCGAGAGTAAAAAATTATTTTTTGAATAATTTACTATAGAAAAGGCAATCCCTGGCGTAATTAAAATTTGCGACAGTAAAAAATTATTTTTTGAATAATTTACTATAGAAAAGGCAATCCCTGGCGTATTTAAAATTTGCGACAGTAGAAAATTATTTTTTGAAAAATTTACCTGGCGAAATTGAAATTTGCGAGAGTAAAAAATTATTTTTTGAATAATTTACTATAGAAAAGGCAATCCCTGGCGTATTTAAAATTTGCGACAGTAAAAAATTATTTTTTGAATAATTTACTATAGAAAAGGCAATCCCTGGCGTATTTAAAATTTGCGACAGTAGAAAATTATTTTTTGAATAATTTACTATACAAAAGGCAATCCCTGGCGCAATTAAAATTTGCGACAGTAAAAAATTATTTTTTGCAAAATTTACTATAGAAAAGGCATTCCCTGGCGTATTTAAAATTTGCGACAGTAGAAAATTATTTTTTGAATAATTTACTATAGAAAAGGCAATCCCTGGCGCAATTACAATTTGCGACAGTAAAAAATTATTTTTTGAAAAATTTACTGTAGAAAAGGCAATCCCTGGCGCAATTAAAATTTGCGACAGTAGAAAATTATTTTTTGAATAATTTACTATAGAAAAGGCAATCCCTGGCGTAATTAAAATTTGCGACAGTAAAAAATTATTTTTTGAATAATTTACTTAAGAAAAGGCAATCCCTGGCGTATTTAAAATTTGCGACAGTAAGAAATTAATTTGTGAGAAATTTAGTATAGAAAAGGCAATCCCTGGGATATTTAAAATTTGCGACAATAAAAAATTATTTTTTGAAAAATTTACTATAGAAAAGGCAATCCCTGGCGAACTTAAAATTTGCCACAGTAAAAAATTATTTTTTGAATAATTTACTATAGAAAAGGCAATCCCTGGCGTATTTAAAATTTGCGACAGTATAAAATAATTTTTTGAATAATTTACTATAGAAAAGGCAATCCCTGGCGTAATTAAAATTTGCGACAGTATAAAATTATTTTTTGAATAATTTACTATAGAAAAGGCAAACCCTGGCGCACTTAAAATTTGCGACAGTAAAAAATTATTTTTTGAATAATTTACTATAGAAAAGGCAATCCCTGGCGTAATTAAAATTTGCGACAGTATAAAATTATTTTTTGAATAATTTACTATAGAAAAGGCAATCCCTGGCGCACTTAAAATTTGCGACGGTAAAAAATTATTTTTTGAATAATTTACTATAGAAAAGGCAATCCCTGGCGTAATTAAAATTTGCGACAGTATAAAATTATTTTTTGAATAATTTACTATAGAAAAAGCAATCCCTGGCGCAATTAAAATTTGCGACAGTAGAAAATTATTTTTTGAAAAATTTACTGTAGAAAAGGCAATCCCTGGCGCAATTACAATTTGCGACAGTAGAAAATTATTTTTTGAATAATTTACTATATAAAAGGCAATCCCTGGCGCAATTAAAATTTGCGACAGTAAAAAATTATTTTTTGAATAATTTACTATAGAAAAGGCAATCCCTGGCGTAATTAAAATTTGCGACAGTATAAAATTATTTTTTGAATAATTTACTATAGAAAAGGCAATCCCTGGCGCACTTAAAATTTGCGACAGTATAAAATTAGTTTTTGAATAATTTACTATAGAAAAGGCAATCCCTCGCGTAATTAAAATTTGCGACAGTAAAAAGTTATTTTGTGAGAAATTTACTATAGAAAAGGCAATCCCTGGGATATTTAAAATTTGCGACAGTAAAAAATTATTTTTTGAAAAATTTACTATAGAAAAGGCAATCCCTGGCGTAATTAAAACTTGCGATAGTAAAAAATTATTTTTTGAAAAATTTACTATAGAAAAGGCAATCCCTGGCGCAATTAAAATTTGCGACAGTAGAAAATTATTTTTTGAATAATTTACTATAGAAAAGGCAATCCCTGGCGCACTTAAAATTTGCGACAGTAAAAAATTATTTTGGGAGAAATTTACTATAGAAAAGGCAATCCCTGGCGCAATTAAAATTTGCGACAGTAAAAAATTATTTTTTGAATAATTTACTATAGAAAAGGCAATCCCTGGCGCAATTAAAATTTGCGACAGTAAAAAAATTATTTTTTGAATAATTTACTATAGAAAAGGCAATCCCAGGCGTAATTAAAATTTGCGACAATAAAACATTATTTTTTGAATAATTTACTATAGAAAAGGCAATCCCTGGGATATTTAAAATTTGCGACAGTAAAAAATTACTTTTTGAATAATTTACTATACAAAAGGCAATACCTGGCGCACTTAAAATTTGCGACAGTAAAAAATTATTTTTTGAATAATTTACTATAGAAAAGGCAATCCCTGGCGCACTTAAAATTTGCGAAAGTAAAAAATTATTTTTTGAATAATTTACTATAGAAAAGGCAATCCCTGGCGCAATTAAAATTTGCGACAGTAGAAAATTTTTTTTTTGAATAATTTACTATAGAAAAGGCAATCCCTGGCGTAATTAAAATTTGCGACAGTTGAAAATTATTTTTTGAATAATTTACTATGGAAAAGGCAATCCCTGGCGCAATTAAAATTTACGACAGTAAAAAATTATTTTTTGAATAATTTACTATTGAAAAGGCAATCCCTGGCGTATTTAAAATTTTCGACAGTAAAAAATTATTTTTTGAATAATTTACTATAGAAAAGGCAATCCCTGGCGCAATTAAAATTTGCGACAGTAAAAAATTATTTTTTGAATAATTTACTATAGAAAAGGCAATCCCTGGCGCAATTAAAATTAGCGACAATAAAAAATTATTTTTTGAATAATTTACTATAGAAAATTATTCAAAAAATAATTTTCTACTGTCGCAAATTTTAATTACGCCAGGGATTGCCTTTTCTATAGTAAATTATTCAAAAAATAATTTTTTACTGTCGCAAATTTTAAATATCCCAGGGATTGCCTTTTCTACAGTAAATTTTTCAAAAATTAATTTTTTACTGTCGCAAATTTTAATTGCGCCAGGGATTGCCTTTTCTATAGTAAACTTTTCAAAAAATAATTTTCTACTGTCGCAAATTTTAATTACGCCAGGGATTGCCTTTTCTATAGTAAATTATTCAAAAAATAATTTTCTACTGTCGCAAATTTTAATTACGCCAGGGATTGCCTTTTCTATAGTAAATTATTCAAAAAATAATTTTTTACTGTCGAAAATTTTAATTGCGCCAGTGATTGCCTTTTCTATAGTAAATTATTCAAAAAATAATTTTATACTGTCGCAAATTTTAATTAAGCCAGGGATTGCCTTTTCTATAGTAAATTATTCAAAAAATAATTTTATACTGTTGCAAATTTTAAATGCGCCAGGGATTGCCTTTTCTATAGTAAATTATTCAAAAAATAATTTTATACTGTCGCAAATTTTAATTACGCCAGGGATTGCCTTTTCTATAGTAAATTATTCAAAAAATAATTTTTTACTGTCGCAAATTTTAATTGCGCCAGGGATTGCCTTTTCTATAGTAAATTATTCAAAAAATAATTTTCTACTGTCGCAAATTTTAATTACGCCAGCGATTGCCTTTTCTATAGTAAATTATTCAAAAAATAATTTTTTACTGTCGCAAATTTTAATTGCGCCAGGGATTGCCTTTTCTATAGTAAATTATTCAAAAAATAATTTTCTACTGTCGCAAATATTAATTACGCCAGGGATTGCCCTTTCTATAGTAAATTATTCAAAAAATAATTTTATACTGTCGCAAATTTTAAGTGCGCCAGGGATTGCCTTTTCTATAGTAAACTTTTCAAAAAATAATTTTTTACTGTCGCAAATTTTAATTGCGCCAGGGATTGCCTTTTCTATAGTAAATTATTCAAAAAATAATTTTCAACTGTCGCAAATTTTAATTACGCCAGGGATTGCCTTTTCTATAGTAAATTATTCAAAAAATAATTTTTTACTGTCGCAAATTTTAATTGCGCCAGGGATTGCCTTTTCTATAGTAAATTATTCAAAAAATAATTTTCTACTGTCGCAAATTTTAATTACGCCAGGGATTGCCTTTTCTATAGTAAATTATTCAAAAAATAATTTTTTACTGTCGCAAATTTTAATTGCGCCAGGGATTGCCTTTTCTATAGTAAATTATTCAAAAAATAATTTTCTACTGTCGCAAATTTTAATTGCGCCAGGGATTGCCTTTTCTATAGTAAATTATTCAAAAAATAATTTTTTACTGTCAAAAATTTTAAATACGCCAGGGATTGCCTTTTCTATAGTAAATTATTCAAAAAATAATTTTCTATTGTCGCAAATTTTAATTGCGCCAGGGATTGCCTTTTCTATAGTAAATTTCTTACAAAATAATTTTTTACTGTCGCAAATTTTAATTGCGCCAAGGATTACCTTTTCTATAGTAAATTATTCAAAAAATAATTTTCTACTGTCGCAAATTTTAAATATCCCAGGGATTGCCTTTTCTATAGTAAATTATTCAAAAAATAATTTTTTACTGTCGCAAATTTTAATTGCGCCAGGGTTTGCCTTTTCTATAGTAAATTATTCAAAAAATAATTTTTTACTGTCGCAAATTTTAATTGCGCCAGGGATTGCCTTTTCTATAGTTAATTATTCAAAAAATAATTTTTTACTGTCGCAAATTTTAATTGCGCCAGGGATTGCCTTTTCTATAGTAAATTATTCAAAAAATAATTTTCTACTGTCGCAAATTTTAATTGCGCCAGGGATTGCCTTTTCTATAGTAAATTATTCAAAAAATAATTTTTTACTGTCGCAAATTTTAATTGCGCCAGTGATTGCCTTTTCTGTAGTAAATTATTCAAAAAATAATTTTCAACTGTCGCAAATTTTAATTGCGCCAGGGATTGCCTTTTCTATAGTAAATTATTCAAAAAATAATTTTTTACTGTCGCAAATTTTAAGTGCGCCAGGGATTGCCTTTTCTATAGTAAATTTCTCACAAAATAATTTTCTACTGTCGCAAATTTTAATTGTGCCAGGGATTGCCTTTTATATAGTAAATTTCTCACAAAATAATTTTTTACTGTCGCAAATTTTAATTGCGCCAGGGATTGCCTTTTCTATAGTAAATTATTCAAAAAATAATTTTTTACTGTCGCAAATTTTAATTACGCCAGGGATTGCCTTTTCTATAGTAAATTATTCAAAAAATAATTTTTTACTGTCGCAAATTTTAATTGCGCCAGGGATTGCCTTTTCTATAGTAAATTATTCAAAAAATAATTTTCTACTGTCGCAAATTTTAATTACGCCAGGGATTGCCTTTTCTAAAGTAAATTATTCAAAAAATAATTTTATACTGTCGCAAATTTTAAGTGCGCCAGGGATTGCCTTTTCTATAGTAAACTTTTCAAAAAATAATTTTTTACTGTCGCAAATTTTAATTGCGCCAGGGATTGCCTTTTCTATAGTAAATTATTCAAAAAATAATTTTCTACTGTCGCAAATTTTAATTGCGCCAGGGATTGCCTTTTCTATAGTAAATTATTCAAAAAATAATTTTTTACTGTCGCAAATTTTAATTGCGCCAGGGATTGCCTTTTCTATAGTAAATTATTCAAGAAATAATTTTCTACTGTCGCAAATTTTAATTGCGCCCGGGATTGCCTTTTCTATAGTAAATTATTCAAAAAATAATTTTTTACTGTCGCAAATTTTAATTGCGCCAGGGATTGCCTTTTCTATAGTAAATTATTCAAAAAATAATTTTTTTACTGTCGCAAATTTTAAATATCCCAGGGATTGCCTTTTCTATAGTGAATTATTCAAAAAATAATTTTCTACTGTCGCAAATTTTAATTGCGCCAGGGATTGCCTTTTCTATAGTAAATTATTCAAAAAATAATTTTTTACTGTCGCAAATTTTAATTTCGCCAGGTATTGCCTTTTCTATAGTAAATTATTCAAAAAATAATTTTTTACTCTCGCAAATTTCAATTTCGCCAGGTAAATTTTTCACAAATTAATTTTTTACTGTCGCAAATTTTAATTACGCCAGGGATTGCCTTTTCTATAGTAAATTATTCAAAAAATAATTTTCTACTGTCGCAAATTTTAATTACGCCAGGGATTGCCTTTTCTATAGTAAATTATTCAAAAAATAATTTTATACTGTCGCAAATTTTAATTACGTCAGGGATTGCCTTTTCTATAGTAAATTTTTCAAAGATTAATTTTATACTGTCGCAAATTTTAAGTGCGCCAGGGATTGCCTTTTCTATAGTAAATTATTCAAAAAATAATTTTATACTGTCGCAAATTTTAATTACGCCAGGGATTGCCATTTCTATAGTAAATTATTCAAAAAATAATTTTCTACTGTCGCAAATTTTAAATATCCCAGGGATTGCCTTTTCTATAGTAAATTATTCAAAAAATAATTTTCTACTGTCGCAAATTTTAATTACGCCAGGGATTGCCTTTTCTATAGTAAATTATTCAAAAAATAATTTTATACTGTCGCAAATTTTAATTACGTCAGGGATTGCCTTTTCTATAGTAAATTTTTCAAAGATTAATTTTATACTGTCGCAAATTTTAAGTGCGCCAGGGATTGCCTTTTCTATAGTAAATTATTCAAAAAATAATTTTATACTGTCGCAAATTTTAAATACGCCAGGGATTGCCTTTTCTATAGTAAATTATTCAAAAAATAATTTTTTACTGTCGCAAATTTTAAGTGCGCCAGGTATTGCCTTTTCTATAGTAAATTATTCAAAAAATATTTTTTTACTGTCGCAAATTTTAAATACGCCAGGGATTGCCTTTTCTAAAGTAAATTATTCAAAAAATAATTTTCTACTGTCGCAAATTTTAATTACGCCAGGGATTGCCTTTTCTATAGTAAATTATTCAAAAAATAATTTTTTACTGTCGCAAATTTTAAGTGCGCCAGGGATTGCCTTTTCTATAGTAAATCTTGCAAAAAATAATTTTTTACTGTCGCAAATTTTAACTGCGCCAGGGATTGCCTTTTCTATAGTAAATTATTCAAAAAATAATTTTCTACTGTCGCAAATTTTAATTGCGCTAGGGATTGCCTTTTCTACAGTAAATTTTTCAAAAAATAATTTTCTACTGTCGCAAATTTTAATTGCGCCAGGGATGGCCTTTTCTACAGTAAATTTTTCAAAAATTAATTTTTTACTGTCGCAAATTTTAAATACGCCAGGGATTGCCTTTTCTATAGTAAATTATTCAAAAAATAATTTTCTACTGTCGCAAATTTTAAATACGCCAGGGATTGCCTTTTCTATAGTAAATTATTCAAAAAATAATTTTCAACTGTCGCAAATTTTAATTGCGCCAGGGATTGCCTTTTCTATAGTAAATTATTCAAAAAATAATTTTCAACTGTCGCAAATTTTAATTGCGCCAGGGATTGCCTTTTCTATAGTAAATTTTGCAAAAAATAATTTTTTACTGTCGCAAATTTTAATTGCGCCAGGGATTGCCTTTTCTATAGTAAATTTTGCAAAAAATAATTTTCTACTGTCGCAAATTTTAATTACGCCAGAGATTGCCTTTTCTATATTAAATTATTCAAAAAATAATTTTCAACTGTCGCAAATTTTAATTGCGCCAGGGATTGCCTTTTCTATAGTAAATTATTCAAAAAATAATTTTCTACTGTCGCAAATTTTAATTACGCCAGGGATTGCCTTTTCTATAGTAAATTATTCAAAAAATAATTTTTTACTGTCGCAAGTTTTAATTACGCCAGGGATTGCCTTTTCTATAGTAAATTATTCAAAAAATAATTTTCTACTGTCGCAAATTTTAATTGCGCCAGGGATTGCCTTTTCTATAGTAAACTTTTCAAAAAATAATTTTCTACTGTCGCAAATTTTAATTGCGCCAGGGATTGCCTTTTCTATAGTAAATTATTCAAAAAATAATTTTCTACTGTCGCATATTTTAAATATCCCAGGGATTGACTTTTCTATAGTAAATTATTCAAAAAATAATTTTTTACTGTCGCAAATTTTAATTGCGCCAGGGATTGCCTTTTCTATAGTAAATTTCCCACAAAATAATTTTTTACTGTCGCAAATTTTAAGTGCGCCAGGGATTGCCTTTTCTATAGTAAATTATTCAAAAAATAATTTTCTACTGTCGCAAATTTTAATTGCGCCAGGGATTGCCTTTTCTATAGTAAATTATTCAAAAAATAATTTTATACTGTCGCAAATTTTAAGTGCGGCAGGTATTGCCTTTTCTATAGTAAATTATTCAAAAAATAATTTTTTACTGTCGCAAATTTTAATTGCGCCAGGGATTGCCTTTTCTATAGTAAATTATTCAAAAAATATATTTTTTTACTGTCGAAAATTTTAAATACGCCAGGGATTGCCTTTTCTATAGTAAATTATTCAAAAAATAATTTTATACTGTCGCAAATTTTAAATACGCCAGGTATTGCCTTTTCTATAGTAAATTATTCAAAAAATAATTTTTTACTGTCGCAAATTTTAAGTGCGCCAGGTATTGCCTTTTCTATAGTAAATTATTCAAAAAATATTTTTTTACTGTCGCAAATTTTAAATACGCCAGGGATTGCCTTTTCTAAAGTAAATTATTCAAAAAATAATTTTCTACTGTCGCAAATTTTAATTACGCCAGGGATTGCCTTTTCTATAGTAAATTATTCAAAAAATAATTTTTTACTGTCGCAAATTTTAAGTGCGCCAGGGATTGCCTTTTCTATAGTAAATCTTGCAAAAAATAATTTTTTACTGTCGCAAATTTTAACTGCGCCACGGATTGCCTTTTCTATAGTAAATTATTCAAAAAATAATTTTCTACTGTCGCAAATTTTAATTGCGCTAGGGATTGCCTTTTCTACAGTAAATTTTTCAAAAAATAATTTTCTACTGTCGCAAATTTTAATTGCGCCAGGGATGGCCTTTTCTACAGTAAATTTTTCAAAAATTAATTTTTTACTGTCGCAAATTTTAAATACGCCAGGGATTGCCTTTTCTATAGTAAATTATTCAAAAAATAATTTTCTACTGTCGCAAATTTTAAATACGCCAGGGATTGCCTTTTCTATAGTAAATTATTCAAAAAATAATTTTCAACTGTCGCAAATTTTAATTGCGCCAGGGATTGCCTTTTCTATAGTAAATTATTCAAAAAATAATTTTCAACTGTCGCAAATTTTAATTGCGCCAGGGATTGCCTTTTCTATAGTAAATTTTGCAAAAAATAATTTTTTACTGTCGCAAATTTTAATTGCGCCAGGGATTGCCTTTTCTATAGTAAATTTTGCAAAAAATAATTTTCTACTGTCGCAAATTTTAATTACGCCAGAGATTGCCTTTTCTATATTAAATTATTCAAAAAATAATTTTCAACTGTCGCAAATTTTAATTGCGCCAGGGATTGCCTTTTCTATAGTAAATTATTCAAAAAATAATTTTCTACTGTCGCAAATTTTAATTACGCCAGGGATTGCCTTTTCTATAGTAAATTATTCAAAAAATAATTTTTTACTGTCGCAAGTTTTAATTACGCCAGGGATTGCCTTTTCTATAGTAAATTATTCAAAAAATAATTTTCTACTGTCGCAAATTTTAATTGCGCCAGGGATTGCCTTTTCTATAGTAAACTTTTCAAAAAATAATTTTCTACTGTCGCAAATTTTAATTGCGCCAGGGATTGCCTTTTCTATAGTAAATTATTCAAAAAATAATTTTCTACTGTCGCATATTTTAAATATCCCAGGGATTGACTTTTCTATAGTAAATTATTCAAAAAATAATTTTTTACTGTCGCAAATTTTAATTGCGCCAGGGATTGCCTTTTCTATAGTAAATTTCCCACAAAATAATTTTTTACTGTCGCAAATTTTAAGTGCGCCAGGGATTGCCTTTTCTATAGTAAATTATTCAAAAAATAATTTTCTACTGTCGCAAATTTTAATTGCGCCAGGGATTGCCTTTTCTATAGTAAATTATTCAAAAAATAATTTTATACTGTCGCAAATTTTAAGTGCGGCAGGTATTGCCTTTTCTATAGTAAATTATTCAAAATATAATTTTTTACTGTCGCAAATTTTAATTGCGCCAGGGATTGCCTTTTCTATAGTAAATTATTCAAAAAATATATTTTTTTACTGTCGAAAATTTTAAATACGCCAGGGATTGCCTTTTCTATAGTAAATTATTCAAAAAATAATTTTCTACTGTCGCAAATTTTAATTACGCCAGGGATTGCTTTTTCTATAGTAAATTATTCAAAAAATAATTTTATACTGTCGCAAATTTTAATTGCGCCAGGGATTGCCCTTTCTATAGTAAATTATTCAAAAAATAATTTTCTACTGTCGCAAATTTTAATTACGCCAGGGATTGCATTTTCTATAGTAAATTATTCAAAAAATAATTTTCTACTGTCGCAAATTTTAATTACGCCAGGGATTGCCTTTTCTATAGTAAATTATTCAAAAAATAATTTTCAACTGTCGCAAATTTTAATTGCGCCAGGGATTGCCTTTTCTATAGTAAATTATTCAAAAAATAATTTTCAACTGTCGCAAATTTTAATTACGCCAGGGATTGCCTTTTCTATAGTAAATTATTCAAAAAATAATTTTATACTGTCGCAAATTTTAATTACGCCAGGGATAGCCTTTTCTATAGTAAATTTTTCAAAAATTAATTTTATACTGTCGCAAATTTTAAGTGCGCCAGGGATTGCCTTTTCTATACTAAATTATTCAAAAAATAATTTTATACTGTCGCAAATTTTAAATACGCCAGGGATTGCCTTTTCTATAGTAAATTATTCAAAAAATAATTTTTTACTATCGCAAATTTTAAGTGCGCCAGGGATTGCCTTTTCTATAGTAAATTATTCAAAAAATAATTTTTTACTGTCGCAAATTTTAAATACGCCAGGGATTGCCTTTTCTATAGTAAATTATTCAAAAAATAATTTTCTACTGTCGCAAATTTTAATTACGCCAGGGATTGCCTTTTCTATAGTAAATTATTCAAAAAATAATTTTTTACTGTCGCAAATTTTAAGTGCGCCAGGGATTGCCTTTTCTATAGTAAATTTTGCAAAAAATAATTTTTTACTGTCGCAAATTTTAATTGCGCCAGGGATTGCCTTTTCTATAGTAAATTATTCAAAAAATAATTTTCTACTGTCGCAAATTTTAATTGCGCCATGCATTGCCTTTTCTACAGTAAATTTTTCAAAAAATAATTTTCTACTGTCGCAAATTTTAATTGCGCCAGGGATAGCCTTTTCTACAGTAAATTTTTCAAAAATTAATTTTTTACTGTCGGAAATTTTAAATACGCCAGGGATTGCCTTTTCTATAGTAAATTATTCAAAAAATAATTTTCTACTGTCGCAAATTTTAAATACGCCAGGGATTGCCTTTTCTATAGTAAATTTTTCAAAAAATCATTTTTTACTGTCGCAAATTTTAAGTGCACCAGTGATTGCCTTTTCTATAGTAAATTTTGCAAAAAATAATTTTTTACTGTCGCAAATTTTAATTACGCCAGGGATTGCCTTTTCTATAGTAAATTATTCAAAAAATAATTTTTTACTGTCGCAAATTTTAATTACGCCAGGGATTGCCTTTTCTATAGTAAATTATTCAAAAAATAATTTTCTACTGTCGCAAATTTTAAATATCCCAGGGAATGCCTTTTCTATAGTAAATTATTCAAAAAATAATTTTCTACTGTCGCAAATTTTAATTACGCAAGGGATTGCCTTTTCTATAGTAAATTATTCAAAAAATAATTTTATACTGTCGCAAATTTTAAGTGCGCCAGGGATTGCCTTTTCTATAGTAAATTATTCAAAAAATAATTTTTTACTGTCGCAAATTTTAATTGCGCCAGGGATTGCCTTTTCTATAGTAAATTATTCAAAAAATAATTTTTTACTCTCAAAAATTTTAACTACGCCAGGGATTGCCTTTTCTATAGTAAATTATTCAAAAAATAATTTTCTACTGTCGCAAATTTTAATTACGCCAGGGATTGCCTTTTCTATAGTAAATTATTCAAAAAATTATTTTCTACTGTCGCAAATTTTAATTGCGCCGGGGATTGCCTTTTCTACAGTAAATTTTTCAAAAAATAATTTTCTACTGTCGCAAATTTTAATTGCGCCAGGGATTGCCTTTTCTACAGTAAATTTTTCAAAAATTAATTTTTTACTGTCGCAAATTTTAAATACGCCAGGGATTGCCTTTTCTATAGTAAATTATTCAAAAAATAATTTTCTACTGTCGCAAATTTTAAATACGCCAGGGATTGCCTTTTCTGTAGTAAATTATTCAAAAAATAATTTTCAACTGTCGCAAATTTTAATTGCGCCAGGGATTGGCTTTTCTATAGTAAATTATTCAAAAAATAATTTTCAACTGTCGCAAATTTTAATTGCGCCAGGGATTGCCTTTTCTATAGTAAATTTTGCAAAAAATAATTTTTTACTGTCGCAAATTTTAATTGCGCCAGGGATTGCCTTTTCTATAGTAAATTTTGCAAAAAATTATTTTCTACTGTCGCAAATTTTAATTACGCCAGGGATTGCCTTTTCTATAGTAAATTATTCAAAAAATAATTTTCAACTGTCGCAAATTTTAATTGCGCCAGGGATTGCCTTTTCTATAGTAAATTATTCAAAAAAAAATTTTCTACTGTCGCAAATTTTAATTACGCCAGGGATTGCCTTTTCTATAGTAGATTATTCAAAAAATAATTTTCTACCGTCGCAAATTTTAATTGCGCCAGGGATTGCCTTTTCTACAGTAAATTTTTCAAAAATTAATTTTTTACTGTCGCAAATTTTAAATACGCCAGGGATTGCCATTTCTATAGTAAATTATTCAAAAAATCATTTTTTACTGTCGCAAATTTCAAATCCGCCAGGGATTGCCTTTTCTATAGTAAATTTTGCAAAAAATAATTTTTTACTGTCGCAAATTTTAATTGCGCCAGGGATTGCCTTTTCTATAGTAAATTATTCAAAAAATAATTTTCTACTGTCGCAAATTTTAATTGCGCCATGCATTGCCTTTTCTACAGTAAATTTTTCAAAAAATAATTTTCTACTGTCGCAAATTTTAATTGCGCCAGGGATAGCCTTTTCTACAGTAAATTTTTCAAAAATTAATTTTTTACTGTCGGAAATTTTAAATACGCCAGGGATTGCCTTTTCTATAGTAAATTATTCAAAAAATAATTTTCTACTGTCGCAAATTTTAAATACGCCAGGGATTGCCTTTTCTATAGTAAATTTTTCAAAAAATCATTTTTTACTGTCGCAAATTTTAAGTGCACCAGTGATTGCCTTTTCTATAGTAAATTTTGCAAAAAATAATTTTTTACTGTCGCAAATTTTAATTACGCCAGGGATTGCCTTTTCTATAGTAAATTATTCAAAAAATAATTTTTTACTGTCGCAAATTTTAATTACGCCAGGGATTGCCTTTTCTATAGTAAATTATACAAAAAATAATTTTCTACTGTCGCAAATTTTAAATATCCCAGGGATTGCCTTTTCTATAGTAAATTATTCAAAAAATAATTTTCTACTGTCGCAAATTTTAATTACGCAAGGGATTTCCTTTTCTATAGTAAATTTTTCAAAAAATAATTTTCTACTGTCGCAAATTTTAATTGCGCCAGGGATTGCCTTTTCTACAGTAAATTTTTCAAAAATTAATTTTTTACTGTCGCAAATTTTAAATACGCCAGGGATTTCCTTTTCTATAGTAAATTATTCAAAAAATAATTTTCTACTGTCGCAAATTTTAAATACGCCAGGGATTGCCTTTTCTGTAGTAAATTATTCAAAAAATAATTTTCAACTGTCGCAAATTTTAATTGCGCCAGGGATTGCCTTTTCTATAGTAAATTATTCAAAAAATAATTTTCAACTGTCGCAAATTTTAATTGCGCCAGGGATTGCCTTTTCTATAGTAAATTTTGCAAAAAATAATTTTTTACTGTCGCAAATTTTAATTGCGCCAGGGATTGCCTTTTCTATAGTAAATTTTGCAAAAAATTATTTTCTACCGTCGCAAATTTTAATTACGCCAGGGATTGCCTTTTCTATAGTAAATTATTCAAAAAATAATTTTCAACTGTCGCAAATTTTAATTGCGCCAGGGATTGCCTTTTCTATAGTAAATTATTCAAAAAAAAATTTTCTACTGTCGTAAATTTTAATTACGCCAGGGATTGCCTTTTCTATAGTAAATTATTCAAAAAATAATTTTCTACCGTCGCAAATTTTAATTGCGCCAGGGATTGCCTTTTCTACAGTAAATTTTTCAAAAATTAATTTTTTACTGTCGAAAATTTTAAATACGCCAGGGATTGCCATTTCTATAGTAAATTATTCAAAAAATCATTTTTTACTGTCGCAAATTTCAAATCCGCCAGGGATTGCCTTTTCTATAGTAAATTTCTCACAAATTAATTTTTTACTGTCGCAAATTTTAATTGCGCCAGGGATTGCCTTTTCTATAGTAAATTATTCAAAAAATAATTTTCTACTGTCGCAAATTTTAAATACGCCAGGGATTGCCTTTTCTATAGTAAATTATTCAAAAAATAATTTTCAATTGTCGCAAATTTTAATTGCGCCAGGGATTGCCTTTTCTATAGTAAATTATTCAAAAAATAATTTTCAACTGTCGCAAATTTTAATTGCGCCAGGGATTGCCTTTTCTATAGTAAATTTTGCAAAAAATAATTTTTTACTGTCGCAAATTTTAATTGCGCCAGGGATTGCCTTTTCTATAGTAAATTTTGCAAAAAATTATTTTCTACTGTCGCAAATTTTAATTACGCCAGGGATTGCCTTTTCTATAGTAAATTATTCAAAAAATAATTTTCAACTGTCGCAAATTTTAATTGGGCCAGGGATTGCCTTTTCCATAGTAAATTATTCAAAAAATAATTTTCTACTGTCGCAAATTTTAATTACGCCAGGAATTGCCTTTTCTATAGTAAATTATTCAAAAAATAATTTTTTACTGTCGCAAGTTTTAATTACGCCAGGGATTGCCTTTCCTATAGTAAATTATTCAAAAAATAATTTTCTACTGTCGCAAATTTTAATTGCGCAAGGGATTGCCTTTTCTATAGTAAACTTTTCAAAAAATAATTTTCTACTGTCGCAAATTTTAAATACGCCAGGGATTGCCTTTTCTATAGTAAATTATTCAAAAAATAATTCTTTACTGTCGCAAATTTTAATTACGCCAGGGATTGCCTTTTCTATAGTAAATTATTCAAAAAATAATCTTCTACTGTCGCAAATTTTAACTGCGCCAGGGATTGCCTTTTCTACGGTAAATTTTGCAAAAAATAATTTTATACTGTCGCAAATTTTAATTACGCCAGGGATTGCCTTTTCTATAGTAAATTATTCAAAAAATAATTTTCTACTGTCGCAAATTTTAATTACGCCAGGGATTGCCTTTTCTATAGTAAATTATTCAAAAAATAATTTTCTACTGTCGCATATTTTAAATATCCCAGGGTTTGCCTTTTCTATAGTAAATTATTCAAAAAATAATTGTCTACTGTCGCAAATTTTAGTTACGCCAGGGATTGCCATTTCTATAGTAAATTATTCAAAAAATAATTTTATACTGTCGCAAATTTTAAGTGCGCCAGGGATTGCCTTTTCTATAGTAAATTATTCAAAAAATAATTTTTTACTGTCGCAAATTTTAATTGCGCCAGGGATTGCCTTTTCTATAGTAAATTATTCAAAAAATAATTTTTTACTGTCGAAAATTTTATATACGCCAGGGATTGCCTTTTCTATAGTAAATTATTCAAAAAATAATTTTCTACTGTCGCAAATTTTAATTGCGCCAGGGATTGCCTTTTCTATAGTAAATTATTCAAAAAATAATTTTTTACTGTCGCAAATTTTAATTACGCCAGGGATTGCCTTTTCTATAGTAAATTATTCAAAAAATAATTTTCTACTGTCGCAAATTTTAATTACGCCAGGGATTGCCTTTTCTATAGTAAATTATTCAAAAAATAATTTTATACTGTCGCAAATTTTAATTGCGCCAGGGATTGCCTTTTCTATAGTAAATTATTCAAAAAATAATTTTCAACTGTCGCAAATTTTAATTGCGCCAGGGATTGCCTTTTCTATAGTAAATTATTCAAAAAATAATTTTCAACTGTCGCAAATTTTAATTACGCCAGGGATTGCCTTTTCTATAGTAAATTATTCAAAAAATAATTTTCAACTGTCGCAAATTTTAATTGCGCCAGGGATTGCCTTTTCTATAGTAAATTATTCAAAAAATAATTTTCTACTGTCGCATATTTTAATTACGCCAGGGATTGCCTTTTCTATAGTAAATTATTAAAAAAATAATTTTCAACTGTGGCAAATTTTAATTGCGCCAGGGATTGCCTTTTCTATAGTAAACTTTTCAAAAAATAATTTTCTACTGTCGCAAATTTTAATTACGCCAGGGATTGCCTTTTCTATAGTAAATTTTGCAAAAAATAATTTTTTACTGTCGCAAATTTTAATTGCGCCAGGGATTGCCTTTTCTATAGTAAATTTTGCAAAAAATAATTTTTTACTGTCGCAAATTTTAATTGCGCCAGGGATAGCCTTTTCTATAGTAAATTATTCAATAAATAATTTTCTACTGTCGCAAATTTTAATTACGCCAGGGATTGCTTTTCTATAGTAAATTTCTCACAAAATAATTTTTTACTGTCGCAAATTTTAATTGCGCCAGGGATTGCCTTTTCTATAGTAAATTATTCAAAAAATAATTTTCAACTGTCGCAAATTTTAATTGCGCCAGGGATTGCCTTTTCTATAGTAAATTATTCAAAAAATAATTTTTTACTGTCGCAAATTTTAAGTGCGCCAGGGATTGCCTTTTCTATAGTAAACTTTTCAAAAAATAATTTTCTACTGTCGCAAATTTTAATTGCGCCAGGGATTGCCTTTTCTATAGTAAATTTCTCACAAAATAATTTTTTACTGTCGCAAATTTTAATTGCGCCAGAGAATGCCTTTTCTATAGTAAATTATTCAAAAAATAATTTTCAACTGTCGCAAATTTTAATTACGCCAGGGATTGCCTTTTCTATAGTAAATTATTCAAAAAATAATTTTTTACTGTCGCAAATTTTAAGTGCGCCAGGGATTGCCTTTTCTTTAGTAAATTTTGCAAAAAATAATTTTTTACTGTCGCAAATTTTAATTGTGCCAGGGATTGCCTTTTCTATAGTAAATTTTGCAAAAAATAATTTTTTACTGTCGCAAATTTTAATTACGCCAGGGATTGCCTTTTCTATAGTAAATTATTCAAAAAATAATGTTCAACTGTCGCAAATTTTAATTGCGCCAGGGATTGCCTTTTCTATAGTAAATTATTCAAAAAATAATTTTATACTGTCGCAAATTTTAAGTGCGCCAGGGATTGCCTTTTCTATAGTAAATTATTCAAAAAATAATTTTCAACTGTCGCAAATTTTAATTGCGCCAGGGATTGCCTTTTCTATAGTAAATTATTCAAAAAATTTTCTATTGTCGCAAATTTTAATTACGCCAGGGATTGCCTCTTCTATAGTAAATTATTCAAAAAATAATTTTTTACTGTCGCAAATTTTAAGTGCGCCAGGGATTGCCTTTTCTATAGTAAACTTCTCAACTGTCGCAAATTTTAATTCCGCCAGGGATTGCCTTTTCTATAGTAAATTATTCAAAAAATAATTTTCTACTGTCGCAAATTTTAATTACGCCAGGGATTGCCTTTTCTATAGTAAATTATTCAAAAAATATTTTTTACTGTCGCAAATTTTAAGTGCGCCAGGGATTGCCTTTTCTATAGTAAATTATTCAAAAAATAATTTTATACTGTCGCAAATTTTAATTACGCCAGGGATTGCCTTTTCTATAGTAAATTATTCAAAAAATAATTTTATACTGTCGCAAATTTTAATTGCGCCAGGGATTGCCTTTTCTATAGTAAATTATTCAAAAAATAATTTTCTACTGTCGCAAATTTTAATTACGCCTGGGATTGCCTTTTCTATAGTAAATTATTCAAAAAATAATTTTTTACTGTCGCAAATTTTAACTGCGCCAGAGATTGCCTTTTCTATAGTAAATTATTCAAAAAATAATTTTTTACTGTCGCAAATTTTAATTACGCCAGGGATTGCCTTTTCTATAGTAAATTATTCAAAAAATAATGTTCAACTGTCGCAAATTTTAATTGCGCCAGGGATTGCCTTTTCTATAGTAAATTATTCAAAAAATAATTTTATACTGTCGCAAATTTTAAGTGCGCCAGGGATTGCCTTTTCTATAGTAAATTATTCAAAAAATAATTTTCAACTGTCGCAAATTTTAATTGCGCCAGGGATTGCCTTTTCTATAGTAAATTATTCAAAAAATTTTCTATTGTCGCAAATTTTAATTACGCCAGGGATTGCCTCTTCTATAGTAAATTATTCAAAAAATAATTTTTTACTGTCGCAAATTTTAAGTGCGCCAGGGATTGCCTTTTCTATAGTAAACTTCTCAACTGTCGCAAATTTTAATTCCGCCAGGGATTGCCTTTTCTATAGTAAATTATTCAAAAAATAATTTTCTACTGTCGCAAATTTTAAATACGCCAGGGATTGCCTTTTCTATAGTGAATTGTTCAAAAAATAATTTTCTACTGTCGCAAATTTTAATTACGCCAGGGATTGCCTTTTCTATAGTAAATTATTCAAAAAAATAATTTTTTACTATCGCAAATTTTAATTGCGCCAGGGATTGCCTTTTCTACAGTAAATTTTGCAAAAAATAATTTTTTACTGTCGCAAATTTTAATTGCGCCAGGGATTGCCTTTTCTATAGTAAATTATTCAAAAAATAATTTTTTACTGTCGCAAATTTTAAGTGCGCCAGGGATTGCCTTTTCTATAGTAAACTTTTCAAAAAATAATTTTCTACTGTCGCAAATTTTAAGTGCGCCAGGGATTGCCTTTTCTATAGTAAACTTTTCAAAAAATAATTTTCTACTGTCGCAAATTTTAAGTGCGCCAGGGATTGCCTTTTCTATAGTAAATTATTCAAAAAATAATTTTTTACTGTCGCAAATTTTAAGTGCGCCAGGGATTGCCTTTTCTATAGTAAATTATTCAAAAATTAATTTTCTACTGTCGCAAATTTTAAATACGCCAGGGATTGCCTTTTCTATAGTAAATTATTCAAAAAATAATTTTCTACTGTCGCAAATTTTAATTACGCCAGGGATTGCCTTTTCTATAGTAAATTATTCAAAAAATAATTTTTACTGTCGCAAATTTTAAATATCCCAGGGATTGCCTTTTCTATAGTAAATTATTCAAAAAATAATTTTCAACAGTCGCAAATTTTAATTACGCCAGCGATTGCCTTTTCTATAGTAAATTATTCAAAAAATAATTTTTTACTATCGCAAGTTTTAATTGCGCCAGGGATTGCCTTTTCTATAGTAAATAATTCAAAAAATAATTTTTTACTGTCGCAAATTTTAAGTGCGCCAGGGATTGCCTTTTCTATAGTAAACTTTTCAAAAAATAATTTTCTACTGTCGCAAATTTTAAGTGCGCCAGGGATTGCCTTTTCTATAGTAAATTATTCAAAAAATAATTTTTTACTGTCGCAAATTTTAAGTGCGCCAGGGATTGCCTTTTCTAAAGTAAATTATTCAAAAAATAATTTTTTACTGTCGCAAATTTTAATTGCGCCAGGGATTGCCTTTTCTATAGTAAATTATTCAAAAAATAATGTTCAACTGTCGCAAATTTTAATTGCGCCAGGGATTGCCTTTTCTATAGTAAATTATTCAAAAAATAATTTTATACTGTCGCAAATTTTAATTACGCCAGGGATTGCCTTTTCTATAGTAAATTATTCAAAAAATATTTTTTACTGTCGCAAATTTTAAGTGCGCCAGGGATTGCCTTTTCTATAGTAAATTATTCAAAAAATAATTTTATACTGTCGCAAATTTTAATTACGCCAGGGATTGCCTTTTCTATAGTAAATTATTCAAAAAATAATTTTATACTGTCGCAAATTTTAATTGCGCCAGGGATTGCCTTTTCTATAGTAAATTATTCAAAAAATAATTTTCTACTGTCGCAAATTTTAATTACGCCTGGGATTGCCTTTTCTATAGTAAATTATTCAAAAAATAATTTTTTACTGTCGCAAATTTTAACTGCGCCAGAGATTGCCTTTTCTATAGTAAATTATTCAAAAAATAATTTTTTACTGTCGCAAATTTTAATTACGCCAGGGATTGCCTTTTCTATAGTAAATTATTCAAAAAATAATTTTCTACTGTCGCAAATTTTAAATATCCCAGGGATTGCCTTTTCTATAGTAAATTTCTCACAAAATAATTTTTTACTGTCGCAAATTTTAATTGCGCCAGGGATTGCCTTTTCTATAGTAAATTATTCAAAAAATAATTTTCTACTGTCGCAAATTTTAATTACGCCAGGGATTGCCTTTTCTATAGTAAATTATTCAAAAAATAATTTTTTACTGTCGCAAATTTTAAATACGCCAGGGATTGCCTTTTCTATAGTAAATTATTCAAAAAATAATTTTTTACTGTCGCAAATTTTAAGTGCGCCAGGGATTGCCTTTTCTATAGTAAATTTTTCAAAAAATAATTTTATACTGTCGCAAATTTTAAATACGCCAGGGATTGCCTTTTCTATAGTAAATTATTCAAAAAATAATTTTCTACTGTCGCAAATTTTAATTACGCCAGGGATTGCCTTTTCTATAGTAAATTATTCAAAAAATAATTTTTTACTATCGCAAATTTTAATTGCGCCAGGGATTGCCTTTTCTACAGTAAATTTTGCAAAAAATAATTTTTTACTGTCGCAAATTTTAATTGCGCCAGGGATTGCCTTTTCTATAGTAAATTATTCAAAAAATAATTTTTTACTGTCGCAAATTTTAAATGCGCCAGGGATTGCCTTTTCTATAGTAAACTTTTCAAAAAATAATTTTCTACTGTCGCAAATTTTAAGTGCGCCAGGGATTGCCTTTTCTATAGTAAACTTTTCAAAAAATAATTTTCTACTGTCGCAAATTTTAAGTGCGCCAGGGATTGCCTTTTCTATAGTAAATTATTCAAAAAATAATTTTTTACTGTCGCAAATTTTAAGTGCGCCAGGGATTGCCTTTTCTATAGTAAATTATTCAAAAATTAATTTTCTACTGTCGCAAATTTTAAATACGCCAGGGATTGCCATTTCTATAGTAAATTATTCAAAAAATAATTTTGTACTGTCGCAAATTTTAATTACGCCAGGGATTGCCTTTTCTATAGTAAATTATTCAAAAAATAATTTTTACTGTCGCAAATTTTAAATATCCCAGGGATTGCCTTTTCTATAGTAAATTATTCAAAAAATAATTTTCAACAGTCGCAAATTTTAATTACGCCAGCGATTGCCTTTTCTATAGTAAATTATTCAAAAAATAATTTTTTACTATCGCAAGTTTTAATTGCGCCAGGGATTGCCTTTTCTATAGTAAATAATTCAAAAAATAATTTTTTACTGTCGCAAATTTTAAGTGCGCCAGGGATTGCCTTTTCTATAGTAAACTTTTCAAAAAATAATTTTCTACTGTCGCAAATTTTAAGTGCGCCAGGGATTGCCTTTTCTATAGTAAATTATTCAAAAAATAATTTTTTACTGTCGCAAATTTTAAGTGCGCCAGGGATTGCCTTTTCTAAAGTAAATTATTCAAAAAATAATTTTTTACTGTCGCAAATTTTAATTACGCCAGGGATTGCCTTTTCTATAGTAAATTATTCAAAAAATAATTTTCTACTGTCGCAAATTTTAATTACGCCAGGGATTGCCTTTTCTATAGTAAATTATTCAAAAAATATTTTTTTACTGTCGCAAATTTTAAGTGCGCCAGGGATTGCCTTTTCTATAGTAAATTATTCAAAAAATAATTTTCTACTGTCGCAAATTTTAATTACGCCAGGGATTGCCTTTTCTATAGTAAATTATTCAAAAAATAATTTTCTACTGTCGCAAATTTTAAATATCCCAGGGATTGCCTTTTCTATAGTAAATTTCTCACAAAATAATTTTTTACTGTCGCAAATTTTAATTGCGCCAGGGATTGCCTTTTCTATAGTAAATTATTCAAAAAATAATTTTCTACTGTCGCAAATTTTAATTACGCCAGGGATTGCCTTTTCTATAGTAAATTATTCAAAAAATAATTTTTTACTGTCGCAAATTTTAAATACGCCAGGGATTGCCTTTTCTATAGTAAATTATTCAAAAAATAATTTTTTACTGTCGCAAATTTTAAGTGCGCCAGGGATTGCCTTTTCTATAGTAAATTTTTCAAAAAATAATTTTATACTGTCGCAAATTTTAAATACCCCAGGGATTGCCTTTTCTATAGTTAATTATTCAAAAAATAATTTTCTACTGTCGCAAATTTTAATTACGCCAGGGATTGCCTTTTCTATAGTAAATTATTCAAAAAATAATTTTTTACTGTCGCAAATTTTAAGTGCGCCAGGGATTGCCTTTTCTATAGTAAATTATTCAAAAAATAATTTTTTACTGTCGCAAATTTTAATTACGCCAGGGATTGCCTTTTCTATAGTAAATTATTCAAAAAATAATTTTCTACTGTCGCAAATTTTAAATATCCCAGGAATTGCCTTTTCTATAGTAAATTTCTCACAAAATAATTTTTTACTGTCGCAAATTTTAATTGCGCCAGGGATTGCCTTTTCTATAGTAAATTATTCAAAAAATAATTTTCTACTGCCGCAAATTTTAATTACGCCAGGGATTGCCTTTTCTATAGTAAATTATTCAAAAAATAATTTTCTACTGTCGCAAATTTTAAATACGCCAGGGATTGCCTTTTCTATAGTAAATTATTCAAAAAATAATTTTCTACTGTCGCAAATTTTAATTACGCCAGGGATTGCCTTTTCTATAGTAAATTATTCAAAAAATAATTTTTTACTGTCGCAAATTTTAAATATCCCAGGGATTGCCTTTTCTATAGTAAATTATTCAAAAAATAATTTTCTACTGTCGCAAATTTTAATTACGCCAGGGATTGCCTTTTCTATAGTAAATTATTCAAAAAATAATTTTCTACTGTCGCAAATTTTAAATATCCCAGGGATTGCCTTTTCTATAGTAAATTTCTCACAAAATAATTTTTTACTGTCGCAAATTTTAATTGCGCCAGGGATTGCCTTTTCTATAGTAAATTATTCAAAAAATAATTTTCTACTGTCGCAAATTTTAATTACGCCAGGGATTGCCTTTTCTATAGTAAATTATTCAAAAAATAATTTTTTACTGTCGCAAATTTTAAATACGCCAGGGATTGCCTTTTCTATAGTAAATTATTCAAAAAATAATTTTTTACTGTCGCAAATTTTAAGTGCGCCAGGGATTGCCTTTTCTATAGTAAATTTTTCAAAAAATAATTTTATACTGTCGCAAATTTTAAATACCCCAGGGATTGCCTTTTCTATAGTTAATTATTCAAAAAATAATTTTCTACTGTCGCAAATTTTAATTACGCCAGGGATTGCCTTTTCTATAGTAAATTATTCAAAAAATAATTTTTTACTGTCGCAAATTTTAAGTGCGCCAGGGATTGCCTTTTCTATAGTAAATTATTCAAAAAATAATTTTTTACTGTCGCAAATTTTAATTACGCCAGGGATTGCCTTTTCTATAGTAAATTATTCAAAAAATAATTTTCTACTGTCGCAAATTTTAAATATCCCAGGAATTGCCTTTTCTATAGTAAATTTCTCACAAAATAATTTTTTACTGTCGCAAATTTTAATTGCGCCAGGGATTGCCTTTTCTATAGTAAATTATTCAAAAAATAATTTTCTACTGCCGCAAATTTTAATTACGCCAGGGATTGCCTTTTCTATAGTAAATTATTCAAAAAATAATTTTCTACTGTCGCAAATTTTAAATACGCCAGGGATTGCCTTTTCTATAGTAAATTATTCAAAAAATAATTTTCTACTGTCGCAAATTTTAATTACGCCAGGGATTGCCTTTTCTATAGTAAATTATTCAAAAAATAATTTTTTACCGTCGCAAATTTTAATTGCGCCAGGGATTGCCTTTTCTATAGTAAATTATTCAAAAAATAATTTTGTACTGTCGCAAATTTTAATTGCGCCAGGGATTGCCTTTTCTATAGTAAATATCTCACAAAATAATTTTTTACTGTCGCAAATTTTAAGTGCGCCAGGGATTGCCTTTTCTATAGTAAATTTTGCAAAAAATAATTTTTTACTGTCGCAAATTTTAATTGCGCCAGGGATTGCCTTTTCTATAGTAAATTATTCAAAAAATAATTTTCTACTGTCGCAAATTTTAATTACGCCAGGGATTGCCTTTTCTATAGTAAATTACTCAAAAAATAATTTTTTACTGTCGCAAATTTTAAATACGCCAGGGATTGCCTTTTCTATAGTAAATTATTCAAAAAATTATTTTCTACTGTCGCAAATTTTAATTACGCCAGTGATTGCCTTTTCTATAGTAAATTATTCAAAAAATAATTTTTTACTATCGCAAGTTTTAATTACGCCAGGGATTGCCTTTTCTACAGTAAATTATTCAAAAAATAATTTTCTACTGTCGCAAATTTTAATTACGCCAGGGATTGCCTTTTATATAGTAAATTTTTCAAAAATTAATTTTATACTGTCGCAAATTTTAAATACGCCAGGGATTGCCTTTTCTATAGTAAATTATTCAAAAAATAATTTTCTACTGTCGCAAATTTTAATTGCGCCAGGGATTGCCTTTTCTATAGTAAATTATTCAAAAAATAATTTTATACTGTCGCAAATTTTAATTACGCCAGGGATTGCCTTTTCTATAGTAAATTTTTCAAAAAATAATTTTCTACTGTCGCAAATTTTAATTGCGCCAGGGATTGCCTTTTCTATAGTAAATTATTCAAAAAATAATTTTCTACTGTCGCAAACTTTAAGTGCGCCAGGGATTGCCTTTTCTATAGTAAATGATTCAAAAAATAATTTTATACTGTCGCAAATTTTAATTACGCCAGGGATTGCCTTTTCTATAGTAAATTTTTCAAAAAATAATTTTCTACTGTCGCAAATTTTAAGTGCGCCAGGGATTGCCTTTTCTATAGAAAATTTCTCACAAAATAATTTTTTACTGTCGCAAATTTTAAGTGCGCCAGGGATTGCCTTTTCTATAGTAAATTATTCAAAAAATAATTTTCTACTGTCGCAAATTTTAAGTGCACCAGGGATTGCCTTTTCTATAGTAAATTATTCAAAAAATAATTTTCTACTGTCGCAAATTTTAAGTGCGCCAGGGATTGCCTTTTCTATAGTAAATTATTCAAAAAATAATTTTTTACTATCGCAAGTTTTAATTGCGCCAGGGATTGCCTTTTCTACAGTAAATTATTCAAAAAATAATTTTTTACTGTCGCAAATTTTAATTACGCCAGGGATTGCCTTTTATATAGTAAATTATTCAAAAAATAATTTTATACTGTCGCAAATTTTAATTACGCCAGGGATTGCCTTTTCTATAGTAAATAATTCAAAAAATAATTTTTTACTGTTGCAAATTTTAATTGCGCCAGGGATTGCCTTTTCTATAGTAAATTATTCAAAAAATAATTTTTTACTGTCGCAAGTTTTAATTACGCCAGGGATTGCCTTTTCTATAGTAAATTTTTCAAAAAATAATTTTTTACTGTCGCAAATTTTAAATATCCCAGGGATTGCCTTTTCTATAGTAATTTATTCAAAAAATAATTTTCTACTGTCGCAAATTTTAAGTGCGCCAGGGATTGTCTTTTCTATAGTAAATTTTTCAAAAAATATTTTTTTACTGTCGCAAATTTTAAATATCCCAGGGATTGCCTTTTCTATAGTAAATTATTCAAAAAATAATTTTCTACTGTCGCAAATTTTAAGTGCGCCAGGGATTGTCTTTTCTATAGTAAATTTTTCAAAAAATAATTTTCTACTGTCGCAAATTTTAAGTGCGCCAGGGATTGCCTTTTCTATAGTAAATTATTCAAAAAATAATTTTATACTGTCGGAAATTTTAATTACGCCAGGGATTGCCTTTTCTATAGTAAATTATTCAAAAAATAATTTCTTACTGTCGCAAATTTTAAATACGCCAGGGATTGCCTTTTCTATAGTAAATTATTCAAAAAATAATTTTCTACTGTCGCAAATTTTAATTACGCCAGGGATTGCCTTTTCTATAGTAAATTATTCAAAAAATAATTTTCTACTGTCGCAAATTTTAATTGCGCCAGGGATTGCCTTTTCTATAGTAAATTTTGCAAAAAATAATTTTCTACTGTCGCAAATTTTAATTGCGCCAGGGATTGCCTTTTCTATATTAAATTTTGCAAAAAATAATTTTTTACTGTCGCAAATTTTAATTGCGCCAGGGATTGCCTTTTCTATAGTAAATTATTCAAAAAATAATTTTCTACTGTCGCAAATTTTAATTACGCCAGGGATTGCCTTTTCTATAGTAAATTATTCAAAAAATAATTTTCTACTGTCGCAAATTTTAAGTGCGCCAGGGATTGCCTTTTCTATAGTAAATTATTCAAAAAATAATTTTCTACTGTCGCAAATTTTAATTGCGCCAGGGATTGCCTTTTCTATAGTTAATTATTCAAAAAATAATTTTCTATTGTCGCAAATTTTAATTACGCCAGGGATTGCCTTTTCTATAGTAAATTATTCAAAAAATAATTTCCAACTGTCGCAAATTTTAATTACGCCAGGGATTGCCTTTTCTATAGTAAATTATTCAAAAAATAATTTTCTACTGTCGTAAATTTTAAATACGCCAGGGATTGCCTTTTCTATAGTAAATTATTCAAAAAATAATTTTCTACTGTCGCAAATTTTAATTACGCCAGGGATTGCCTTTTCTATAGTAAATTATTCAAAAAATAATTTTTTACTGTCGAAAATTTTAAATATCCCAGGGATTGCCTTTTCTATAGTAAATTATTCAAAAAATAATTTTCTACTGTCGCAAATTTTAAGTGCGCCAGGGATTGCCTTTTCTATAGTAAATTATTCAAAAAATAATTTTCTACTGTCGCAAATTTTAAGTGCGCCTGGGATTGCCTTTTCTATAGTAAATTATTCAAAAAATAATTTTATACTGTCGCAAATTTTAATTACGCCAGGGATTGCCTTTTCTATAGTAAATTATTCAAAAAATAATTTTATACTGTCGCAAATTTTAAATACGCCAGGGATTGCCTTTTATATAGTAAATTATTCAAAAAATAATTTTATACTGTCGCAAACTTTAATTACGCCAGGGATTGCCTTTTCTATAGTAAATTATTCAAAAAATAATTTTTTACTGTCGCAAATTTTAATTACGCCAGGGATTGCCTTTTCTATAGTAAATTATTCAAAAAATAATTTTTTACTGTCGCAAATTTTAAATATCCCAGGGATTGCCTTTTCTATAGTAAATTATTCAAAAATTAATTTTCTACTGTCGCAAATTTTAAGTGCACCAGGGATTGCCTTTTCTATAGTAAATTATTCAAAAAATAATTTTCAACTGTCGCAAATTGTAATTGCGCCAGGGATTGCCTTTTCTATAGTAAATTATTCAAAAAATAATTTTTTACTGTCGCAAATTTTAATTACGCCAGGGATTGCCTTTTCTATAGTAAATTATTCAAAAAATAATTTTCTACTGTCGCAAATTTTAATTGCGCCAGGGTTTGCCTTTTCTATAGTAAATTATTCAAAATATAATTTTCTACTGTCGCAAATTTTAAGTGCGCCAGGGATTGCCTTTTCTATAGTAAATTATTCAAAAAATAATTTTTTACTATCGCAAGATTTAATTGCGCCAGGGATTGCCTCTTCTACAGTAAATTATTCAAAAAATAATTTTCTACTGTCGCAAATTTTAATTACGCCAGGGATTGCCTTTTATATAGTAAATTATTCAAAAAATAATTTTATACTGTCGCAAATTTTAATTACGACAGGGATTGCCTTTTCTATAGTAAATTATTCAAAAAATAATTTTTTACTATCGCAAATTTTAAGTTCGCCAGGGATTGCCTTTTCTATAGTAATTTTTGCAAAAAATAATTTTAACTGTCGCAAATTTTAATTGCGCCAGGGATTGCCTTTTCTATAGTAAATTATTCAAAAAATAATTTTCTACTGTCGCAAATTTTAATTACGCCAGAGATTGCCTTTTCTATAGTAAATAATTCAAAAAATAATTTTCTACTGTCGCAAATTTTAAATATCCCAGGGATTGCCTTTTCTATAGTAAATTTCTCACAAAATAATTTTTTACTGTCGCAAATTTTAATTGCGCCAGGGATTGCCTTTTCTATAGTAAATTATTCAAAACATAATTTTATACTGTCGCAAATTTTAATTACGCCAGGGATTGCCTTTTCTACAGTAAATTATTCAAAAAATAATTTTCTACTGTCGCAAATTTTAATTACGCCAGGGATTGCCTTTTATATAGTAAATTTTTCAAAAATTAATTTTATACTGTCGCAAATTTTAAATACGCCAGGGATTGTCTTTTTATAGTAAATTATTCAAAAAATAATTTTCTACTGTCGCAAATTTTAATTACGCCAGGGATTACCTTTTCTATAGTAAATTATTCAAAAAATAATTTTATACTGTCGCAAATTTTAATTACGCCAGGGATTGCCTTTTCTATAGTAAATTATTCAAAAAATAATTTTCTACTGTCGCAAATTTTAAGTGCGCCAGGGATTGCCTTTTCTATAGTAAATTATTCAAAAAATAATTTTCTACTGTCGCAAATTTTAAATGCGCCAGGGATTGCCTTTTCTATAGTAAATTATTCAAAAAATAATTTTTTACTATCGCAAGTTTTAATTGCGCCAGGGATTGCCTTTTCTACAGTAAATTATTCGAAAAATAATTTTCTACTGTCGCAAATTTTAATTACGCCAGGAATTGCCTTTTATATAGTAAATTATTCAAAAAATAATTTTATACTGTCGCAAATTTTAACTCCGCCAGGGATTGCCTTTTCTTTAGTAAATTATTCAAAAAATAATTTTTTACTGTCGCAAATTTTAATTGCGCCAGGGATTGCCTTTTCTACAGTAAATTATTCAAAAAATAATTTTCTACTGTAGCAAATTTTAAATGCGCCAGGGATTGCCTTTTCTATAGTAAATTATTCAAAAAATAATTTTTTACTATCGCAAGTTTTAATTGCGCCAGGGATTGCCTTTTCTACAGTAAATTATTCGAAAAATAATTTTCTACTGTCGCAAATTTTAATTACGCCAGGAATTGCCTTTTATATAGTAAATTATTCAAAAAATAATTTTATACTGTCGCAAATTTTAATTACGCCAGGGATTGCCTTTTCTATAGTAAATTATTCAAAAAATAATTTTTTACTGTCGCAAATTTTAATTGCGCCAGGGATTGCCTTTTCTATAGTAAATTATTCAAAAAATAATTTTTAACTGTCGCAAATTTTAATTGCGCCAGGGATTGCCTTTTCTATAGTAAATTATTCAAAAAATAATTTTCTACTGTCGCAAATTTTAATTACGCCAGAGATTGCCTTTTCTATAGTAAATAATTCAAAAAATAATTTTCTACTGTCGCAAATTTTAAATATCCCAGGGATTGCCTTTTCTATAGTAAATTTCTCACAAAATAATTTTTTACTGTCGCAAATTTTAATTGCGCCAGGGATTGCCTTTTCTATAGTAAATTATTCAAAACATAATTTTATACTGTCGCAAATTTTAATTACGCCAGGGATTGCCTTTTCTATAGTAAATTATTCAAAAAATAATTTTTTACTGTCGCAAATTTTAATTGCGCCAGGGATTGCCTTTTCTATAGTAAATTATTCAAAAAATAATTTTCAACTGTCGCAAATTTTAATTACGCCAGGGATTGCCTTTTCTATAGTAAATTTTGCAAAAAATAATTTTTTACTGTCGCAAATTTTAATTACGCCAGGGATTGCCTTTTCTATAGTAAATTATTCAAAAAATAATTTTCTACTGTCGCTAATTTTAATTACGCCAGGGATTGCCTTTTCTACAGTAAATTATTCAAAAAATAATTTTCTACTGTCGCAAATTTTAATTACGCCAGGGATTGCCTTTTATATAGTAAATTTTTCAAAAATTAATTTTATACTGTCGCAAATTTTAAATACGCCAGGGATTGTCTTTTTATAGTAAATTATTCAAAAAATAATTTTCTACTGTCGCAAATTTTAATTACGCCAGGGATTACCTTTTCTATAGTAAATTATTCAAAAAATAATTTTATACTGTCGCAAATTTTAATTACGCCAGGGATTGCCTTTTCTATAGTAAATTATTCAAAAAATAATTTTCTACTGTCGCAAATTTTAAGTGCGCCAGGGATTGCCTTTTCTATAGTAAATTATTCAAAAAATAATTTTCTACTGTCGCAAATTTTAAATGCGCCAGGGATTGCCTTTTCTATAGTAAATTATTCAAAAAATAATTTTTTACTATCGCAAGTTTTAATTGCGCCAGGGATTGCCTTTTCTACAGTAAATTATTCGAAAAATAATTTTCTACTGTCGCAAATTTTAATTACGCCAGGAATTGCCTTTTATATAGTAAATTATTCAAAAAATAATTTTATACTGTCGCAAATTTTAACTCCGCCAGGGATTGCCTTTTCTTTAGTAAATTATTCAAAAAATAATTTTTTACTGTCGCAAATTTTAATTGCGCCAGGGATTGCCTTTTCTACAGTAAATTATTCAAAAAATAATTTTCTACTGTAGCAAATTTTAATTACGCCAGGGATTGCCTTTTATATAGTAAATTATTCAAAAAATAATTTTATACTGTCGCAAATTTTAATTACGCCAGGGATTGCCTTTTCTATAGTAAATTATTCAAAAAATAATTTTTTACTGTCGCAAATTTTAATTGCGCCAGGGATTGCCTTTTCTATAGTAAATTATTCAAAAAATAATTTTCTACTGTCGCAAATTTTAATTACGCCAGGGATTGCCTTTTCTATAGTAAATTATTCAAAAAATAATTTTTTACTGTCGCAAGTTTTAATTGCGCCAGGGATTGCCTTTTCTCTAGTAAATTTTTCAAAAAATAATTTTTTACTGTCGCAAATTTTAAATATCCCAGGGATTGCCTATTCTATAGTAAATTATTCAAAAAATAATTTTTTACTGTCGCAAATTTTAAGTGCGCCAGGGATTGCCTTTTCTACAGTAAATTATTCAAAAAATAATTTTCAACTGTCGCAAATTTTAATTACGCCAGGGATTGCCTTTTCTATAGTAAATTATTCAAAAAATAATTTTTTACTATCGCAAGTTTTAATTGCGCCAGGGATTGCCTTTTCTACAGTACTGTTCCGTCGCGGAACAATCCTAAAATAAAATAAAATTATATATACTAAATACTCACATACTAATACTAAAATTTCCCACGAAGGTAATGTAATACCCCGCGAAGACATGGCCTCGAACGTTGTGAGCTAAAAGCAAACAAATCAAAAGCATCACTAAAAGATGCAAATAAAAAGGAAGTCTCAGATCATTTCTTAGTCTGAGACTTTTTTAATTAAAACAAAAAAGCTTTCCTCTCAAACAAAAGTTACTTCCCACGCTGCGTCAGTCTTCAAACATTTTTTCCAGCAGTTAAAAAATAAAAAAGGAAATACAAGTCATCAAGTCAACAAATAGTTAACAGTCTCAGTATTTTAATTCTAAAGTAATCTATAAAACCATTCTTACGCTCGTAGAATCCATCCACTTTCAGCCACAGGAATTCGCCTCACAGTTCTAAAAATACAAAATAATTTATTATTTATAAATAAATATTTAAATCATATATTACCTTCAACTCCAACCAAAACAGCTGCCTTGAACTACTTTGACAAAATCAATATGGCAGCTGTCAGTACATATTCCGATTAAAACTATGGTGCCACCATTTTTGGACCAAATGCATGAAACATAACACGATGACGACATTTGAGGACCAAATACATAAAAGTTCACACAAAGACGCGGGCGTCATTGGCAACGCCACCGGAAGACACAATTTCTATTGTGTTTCTGCCTATAAATAGCGAGCTACTGAAAGTAGCAAATCACTCAAGTTCTGACTGAGCATCGAGACAGATCGGCAGTATATTGAAGCCACTGAAGTCTTGCTTAACCCATTGAATCAAGGGAAGTACATGAAACCCTTTGTTACTAACCAGTTTAACATATATACATTTTTTCAGCACCCTACATCGGCAGTTTTTGATCCCAGCAATTTTACAGAGCAGTTATTTGACGCTCACTCTGCTCAAACTAAAATCCAACCCCTTGTTATTTGATTTGATTAATAATAGTCTCTTTTCTATTACAGATAAGGAATAGAAATTCGCCAGTGGAGGCTCGGTATTTTAAGGTAGTAATAAGTGTAAATGTATTAAAGTACCGTAAGTGAATTTCGAATTACCATAAATTTAAGTACTGAACTGACTAGTTATTAAGGAGCATTTGAAGTGACAATAAAGCAGTGAACTCTGATATTTGAAAGATCTTCTGTCTTATCATTTCAAAACCGGCACCTGCCCCTTTTATGATTAAGCCTATATTGGGACTTAACATTGGTCCTTCAAAGCCGGATAAGACAGGAGGATTTCCAAAATGACAGAGATCGCTAACTTGACATTATCACTAGGCGCGATGAACGATCTGATAAAAAAAGCCGCCATAAATCACACCAAAGCTAATAGTGATACAAAGGCAGGCAAAAAATACTATGCGGCACGCATAGACTCTCTAGAAAAACTCTGGAAATCTTTCACAGATCTGCATATAGCAATCTGGACGACCAAAGATGGCGCGCAAAGCGACTACGCCAAAGGAGAACTATATGCGGAAACCGAACTCATATATATAAATCTCCTATCCACTCTCTTAGAGGAATTAGAGGAGTCATATCCAGCACTCCCTCCTAACACAAATGAACCCAGAGTTCAGTCAGTACGACCCTCAAAGCCTGAAACTCGGCTTCCACCAATCCATATACCGACATTCGACGGTAATTACAAATCATGGCGGACATTCCATGATTTGTTCAATTCATTAATTCACACAGGCCTAAATATATCCAAGGTCCAAAAACTTCACTACCTCAAGCTCAACGTCACTGGCTAAGCAGAACGCTTACTACGTCAGTTAGAAGTGACAGAAGCATATTACATTAAGGCGTGGGAACTACTACAAAAACGATACAATAACAAGCGGGCTCAAGTTAACACACACTTAAAATCCTTACTAAACCAGACACCAATCAAAATGGAGTCAGGCCACGCCATCCGCACTCTTCTAGATCAGACAGAAGAGAGTCTCCACGAGCTAAAATATTTAGAGCTACCAATAGAACATTGGGATGCAATTTTAATCTAGAACCTTGTTCAACGCCTCCCATCAGAGACTCATCAAATATGGGAGCAAGAGCAAGGCAGTAAGTCCGAATTGCCAACATACGCTG
Organism: Dioctria linearis; assembly: GCA_963930735.1. Lineage (NCBI taxonomy): Eukaryota > Metazoa > Arthropoda > Insecta > Diptera > Asilidae > Dioctria > Dioctria linearis. Next base: position 99,218 of record CAWVNZ010000599.1, read on the forward strand.
ATCTGTCAGCGTTTCTAGAGTCACGCTTCCGTACTCTAGAATCAATTCAAAACTTGAACTCAGCAGAACATGGACGACAAACAAGGTCTCCATATACCCAAGAGTTACGGCGCAGCTATAGACCCTCGAACTCAAATAACATGCCGTCATCTAACCATGCACACAAAGGCGCTCATGCCTTCATGAGCAAAACATATACTTGCACTAAGTGCAAACAAAATCACACGCTTTTTCATTGTGCGGCATTTAAAAAATTAACGCCAGCTTCAAGATTACAATTCGTGCAAAAATTCAAGCTTTGTAAAAATTGTCTCGCATCAGGACACAACATCAATAGTTGTCCCAGCCAAAAAACCTCCTTTCTGTGTCAAAAACGGCACAACACATTACTACACGTAAATCAACCTCTCGAAGCAAAAAACGAGGTGACAAATAATGACCAGAGGAAACAGACATGAAGCGTAGTGGCAGAAATGAGCCAAACACTACATCATTATTCTCAAATGTCAACCGAGCATTACTGTCAACAGCGGTAGTCCATATTCAAGATCCAAACGGACAAAATCATCAAGTGAGAGCGCTGATAGATTCAGGCTCTCAAGTTTCGTTTATTACGGAAAGCGCAATAAAACGATCAAAAATGCAAAAACAACCTGCAAATGTTAAAGTAACTGGACTAGGTAAAATTCAGACAGCTTCCATAAGGTCCCAGGCGTCATTTAAACTAAAATCACTCCATACACAGTTTGAAACAAACATGAACGCCCTCATTCTACACAAAATCACAGATTTCGTCCCAGCCGACACATTAAACGTCAAAAGATTACTCTATCTACAGCATCTACACCTGGCAGATCCAAAGTTCTACCAACCTGGTCCAATTGACGTTTTATTAGGAGCTGACATTTACGCAGACATCAACGAAAATGGAATCATCAAAGGTGCCCCAGGAGAACCCACAGCACAATACACTCAACTGGGCTGGATTTTAATGGGCAAAACAGAACACAGGGACGAAGCTAAGCACATCAAAACACTCACAGTCCAAGTAACTGAAGATGACAAATTAGATCTTCAACTAAAACGATTCTGGGAATTAGAAGAAATCCCACGAAAAATAGCCCACCCCGATGATGAGTTATGTGAAAAAATATACAAAGACACACATCAACGTTTAAGCCATGGACCATACCAAGTAAAACTACCCTTCAGGGGGAAAGGTGGACCAGAACTTGGTCAGACGAGGTTTATGGCGTTAAAACAATTTCTCCAACTTGAGAAACGTCTAGAAAAGCAACCAGAAATGGCTACTCAGTATAAAGCGTGCATGCAGGAGTACCAACAGCTGGGACACATGACTGAGATTCCATCAAGTCAACTTGAAACAGAACAAAACAAAGTCGGATCAAAGCCAATCCGACATTACTATTTACCACATCATGCAGTCACAAAAGAGAGTTTTACGACCAAAACGAGAGTCGTATTCAATGCATCAGCTCGTTCCACCAATGGCCAGTCATTAAATGAACAAATGTTAGTCGGCCCAACAATTCAGCAAATACTATGGGCCCTAATCTTACAACGGCGTCTGTACAAGTATGCACTAACAGCCGACATCGAAAAAATGTACAGGATGATACACATGCATCCAGATCATCAAGACTTCCAAAGAATTTTATGGAGAAATAGTCCCGAGGAGCCGATAAAAGATTTCCGTTTAACCACGGTCACATTCGGCACAGTAGCAGCTCCATATCTGGCTATTCGAACACTCCAACAACTAGCTAATGATGAGCAACACCTTTCTCCACTGGGAGCTCAGAATCTACGGGCAAACTTCTACGTCGACGATTTATTAACTGGGGCTCACAGCATCAGTGCCGGCTTGTCACTACTACAAGAGCTCATTAGCACACTCAGGAAAGGAGGATTTAACCTAAGAAAATGGACAGCGAACTGCCCAGAACTGCTGACGAGCATACCAAAGAAGGATCAAGAAATTAACACAATACTATACTTAGCATAGAAGAACACTATAAAAACTCTCGGACTGCAGTGGAATCCTTCAACAGATGAATTTAGCTTCTCCATTGAGCCAACAACGTCAAAGGAGAAATATACCAAGCGACAGATTCTCTCTGAAACTGCAACTTTGTTCGACCCGCTCGGATGGTTAGCTCCATGCGTCATAATCGCAAAAATCTTTATACAAAAACTATGGCTAGCCGGGTACTCTTGGGACGAACCATTACAAACCATAATGGCCCAAGAATGGATCAGATATCGAGAGAATTTACTAGACGTCAAATCCATAAGAATACCCAGATGGATAAAATTTTCACCAAAAATAAAAAATATTCAGCTACACGGATTCTGTGACGCATCTACAAAGGCTTACGCAAGTGTGGCATTTCTGCGTATTGTCAACAATGACAACTCAATCATTACACATTTATTGACATCAAAAACAAGAGTTGCCCCTACGAAGTCCACATCACTGCCCAAATTGGAACTATGTGGAGCGGTCATTCTATCCCGTCTCCTGAAACAAATAAAAAACGATATGCAATTGCAAGAAATATCAACTATAGCATGGTGCGATTCAGAGATTACATTGGCGTGGATACACAGCCATCTAACACGATGGAAAACCTTTGTGGCGAATCGAGTCGCCGAAATCCATGAGAATCTCCACCCTAGGTTTTGGCATTTTGTCCCATCAAAGGACAATCCTGCGGACTGCGCCACTCGAGGATTATACCCCACCGAACTGCGCAATCACAACCTATGGTGGGAGGGTCCACCATGGCTTCAACAACATGAAAATAGCTGGCCACAGCAACCTGTCAGTAACAAGAGTTTTGAACTTGAATCACGAAAGGTCAAAAGTTTTGATTTGCACTGATGACAAAGTTGCATGGCTAGAAAAGTATTCATCATTCACTAAACAAATTCGCATCATCGCCTATTGCAGAAGATTTTATGCCAATTGTCAAACGCCACCAATAAAACGTAAAACCGGCTATTTGACATCTAATGAATTAAATCAAGCAGAAAACAGAATCATAGGGATCATACAACATGAAGCATTTCCTTATGAATATGAATGCCTCCTGAAAAAAGGGACAATCTCAAGCAAAAGCCAAATATTGAGCTTAAATCCATATTTGGATGAGAACAAAACGATTCGAGTAGGTGGCAGACTCGAAAACACCATGTTAACATACAACCAAAAACGTCCGATGATTTTACCCAACAAGCATCATGTGTCAAAAATAATCATCGATTACATTCATCAATATACATTCCATGGAGGCACACAACTAGTTCTCAATACACTAAGGAACAACTATTGGCTAATAAACGCCAGAAATACTATCCGACATCGAATCCACCACTGCATACCATGCTTTCGAACCAAGCCAAAACTCACAAATCAAATAATGGGAAATCTACCGCCGTCAAGAGCAACACCATCCATGGTGTTCGAACATACCGGAGTAGACTACCCCGGCCCAATCGATATAAAAACTTCACAAATACGAAATGCCAAAATTATGAAGCCATACTTCAGTATATTCATATGCATGGCCACAAAAGCAGTCCATATTGAAATAGTGACCGAACTCACAACGACAGCATTCCTTGCCGCGCTCAAGCGTTTTACTGGTCGAAGAGGTTTATGCCGACATCTATATTCTGACTGCGGTACGAACTTTATCGGAGCTAACAAGGAACTATCATGTCAGCTAAAAACATGTTAAACCAACTTCCACACGACATCGCTACAGACATTATGTTCGCAGGAATTACATGGCACTTTAATCCACCAGCCGCGCCACACTTTGGTGGATTATGGGAAGCCGGGGTAAAGTCATTGAAAACACATTTAAAACGAACAATACAAAACGCTATACTAACGTCTGAGGAACTTTCGACTGTCATGTGCCAAATTGAAGCTTGCATTAATTCACGCCCGCTAACTCCACTGTCAAACGATCCAAAAGATTACAACGTTTTGACACCAGGCCACTTTTTAACAGGCAGAAACATTAAAGCAATTCCAGAGCCATCTACACCTCAGAATGATACGTTACTCAAGCGATGGCAATACGCGCAGTATTTAACAGAACAATTTTGGAGAAAATGGTCTGCGGAATATATACACAGCTTGCAACCACGCACAAAGTGGAGAAATTCTGAAAATAATCTAAAACCTAATGACATGGTCTTAATCCACAACAAAAATTGTCCTCCCACAAAATGGTTACTCGGCAGAATAATTAAAATTCATTTTGGAACGGACAACAAAGTCAGAGTAGCGACAGTTAAAACAGCGCAGCAAGAATACTGTCGACCAATAACAAAATTATTTAAACTACCAATCGAAGAAAAACAACAAAATCTCAACCAGCAGGAGTAGTATAAAATCCTCCACAAATCAAAGCAGCGAACAATCACACCTACTACAAACGCTGTACGTTCGATCAACTGACTAGTCAGCAAAAAATTACACTAGTCATTATAAATGTCAGAAACACTTGCAAAATCACAACGCAAGAATACCATCAACCGAGTCCAAAAATATAAAAGCAACAAATAATAAGCAGAATAATACGTTTTCTCAAAATATTCTACTAACCACACTCTGCAGCATGAACAGTAACGCCATCTCATAAAATAAAGAGGTAACATTACACCATTAAAAAGCAGGTAATGCAGGACAAAACCAAATTTAAAGCAACTTTACTTGGACTTAAATCCGCCAAAAGGCAAATCCGTCATTGGACCAACAGCAAAACACATGGAAAAGTAACCTCGCTACATATAGACTACTGGTGGATTCTTTAAATTTATTGTTTTTTTATTTCTTTTTGTTTCTAATTATTATTTCTTTATTATTTTTCGTTTGATTTTCTGTAAGCACGCTCTGCATTTATTTTGAAATTTTTTATTATTTTTCTTATTATTTTTTATTATTATTTTGTATGCAGCTTGAAAATTAGAATGGACTCACTACCAAGTCTCGATGATTGCTTGTTCATAGATGATGTTCCTGAGCTAGAGGTTCCTACAAAGGACAAGCTCCGGACCACAGACATGCCACGGTGCCCCAGAACCTACATACCACCCTTCGAGGCGGTACTAGCAACGGAAAGGCTAAAGCAAATAGCCAAAGAAATTACAACTAGAAAGCCAACGAGGCCATCTAGACCTCCTACAGGGGCCAAAAAAACCCCAGAACTGTCAAAGGCAAGCGAATATACAAAGCCAGCTTTGAAGGCTTACTTGCAGAATATTACAAAGCCAGCGTTGAAGGCTTCTTCCACGACTCACAATGCGTCAACTCAAAGACCGGCTCCGACGCCTTCAACATCAGCCGCCAAACCATACGACGCATCAGTCAGAAGGCCGGCTCCGACGGCTTCAACCTCAGCCGTCAAACCATATGACGAATCAGTCAGAAGGCCGGCTCCGACGGCTTCAACATCAGCCGTCAAACCATATGAAGCATCAGTCAGGAGGCCGGCTCCGGTGGCCTCAACATCAGCCGCGAAACCATTTGACGCATTAGTCAGAAGGCCGGCTCCGACGGCTTCAGCTTCAGCCGCAAGGCCATATCACACATCAACTAGAAAGCCAGCTATGACGGCTTCCTGTGCAGCATCACACGAAGCGTCAGCGGTAAGCAACAATCCAGTGCAGAGGGCTGTACATCAACGTCCCGATTCGTCAGCAGCACGACCTGCAGCACGACCTACGAGGAGACCTCCACCCAATTTGATAGTGGAAACTCGGCTCTGTGATCAAATCCAATCCCAACCAATCCCATGGCTAAGGGTTTTCTCAGCAAGAAAGGGATATCGAATAACTACCGAGGACGGAGATACACTTCGGTTTCTCAGATTGCGCAACGGACAAATAAGCGTTCGCTTGCAAATTAAGCAGTCAAATAAGGAATAGAAATTCGCCAGTGGAGGCTCGGTATTTTAAGGTAGTAATAAGTGTAAATGTATTAAAGTAGCGTAAGTGAATTTTGAATTACCATAAATTTAAGTACTGAACTGACTAGTTATTAAGGAGCATTTGAAGTGACAATAAAGCAGTGAACTCTGATATTTGAAAGATCTTCTGTCTTATCATTTCAAAACCGGCACCCTATTATGATTAAGCCCATATTGGGACTTAACAAGTACATTATTCAAAAAATAATTTTATACTATCGCAAGTTTTAATTGCGCCAGGGATTGCCTTTTCTATAGTAAATTATTCAAAAAATAATTTTTTACTGTCGCAAATTTTAAGTGCGCCAGGGATTGCCTTTTCTACAGTAAATTATTCAAAAAATAATTTTCAACTGTCGCAAATTTTAATTACGCCAGGGATTGCCTTTTATATAGTAAATTATTCAAAAAATAATTTTTTACTGTCGCAAATTTTAAGTGCGACAGGTATTGCCTTTTCTATAGTAAATTATTCAAAAAATAATTTTCAACTGTCGCAAATTTTAATTACGCCAGGGATTGCCTTTTCTATAGTAAATTATTCAAAAAATAATTTTCTACTGTCGCAAATTTTAATTACGCCAGGGATTGCCTTTTCTATAGTAAATTTTTCAAAAAATAATTTTTTACTGTCGCAAATTTTAAATATCCCAGGGATTGCCTTTTCTATAGTAAATTATTCAAAAAATAATTTTCAACTGTCGCAAATTTTAATTACGCCAGGGATTGCCTTTTCTATAGTAAATTATTCAAAAAATAATTTTCTACTGTCGCAAATTTTAATTACGCCAGGGATTGCCTTTTCTATAGTAAATTATTCAAAAAATAATTTTTTACTGTCGCAAATTTTAATTACGCCAGGGATTGCCTTTTCTATAGTAAATTATTCAAAAAATAATTTTCTACTGTCGCAAATTTTAAATATTCCAGGGATTGCCTTTTCTACAGTAAATTTTTCAAAAAATAATTTTTTACTGTCGCAAATTTTAATTACGCCAGGAATTGCCTTTTCTGTAGTAAATTTTGCAAAAAATAATTTTTCACTGTCGCAAATTTTAATTGCGCCAGGGATTGCCTTTTCTATAGTAAATTATTCAAAAAATAATTTTTTACTGTCGCAAATTTTAAGTGCGCCAGGGATTGCCTTTTCTATAGTAAATTATTCAAAAAATAATTTTCAACTGTCGCAAATTTTAATTACGCCAGGGATTCCCTTTTCTATAGTAAATTATTCAAAAAATAATTTTTTACTGTCGCAAATTTTAAGTGCGCCAGGGATTGCCTTTTCTATAGTAAATTATTCAAAAAATAATTTTCTACTGTCGCAATTTTTAATTGCGCCAGGAATTGCCTTTTCTACAGTAAATTTTTCAAAAAATAATTTTTTCCTGTCGCAAATTTTAATTGCGCCAGGGATTGCCTTTTCTATAGTAAATTATCCAAAAAATAATTTTCAACTGTCGCAAATTTTAAGTGCGCCAGGGATTACCTTTTCTATAGTAAATTATTCAAAAAATAATTTTTTACTGTCGCAAATTTTAAGTGCGACAGGGATTGCGTTTTCTATAGTAAATTATTCAAAAAATAATTTTCAACTGTCGCAAATTTTAATTACGCCAGGGATTGCCTTTTCTATAGTAAATTATTCAAAAAATAATTTTCTACTGTCGCAAATTTTAATTACGCCAGGGATTGCCTTTTCTATAGTAAATTTTTCAAAAAATAATTTTTTACTGTCGCAAATTTTAAATATCCCAGGGATTGCCTTTTCTATAGTAAATTATTCAAAAAATAATTTTCAACTGTCGCAAATTTTAATTACGCCAGGGATTGCCTTTTCTATAGTAAATTATTCAAAAAATAATTTTCTACTGTCGCAAATTTTAATACCGCCAGGGATTGCCTTTTCTATAGTAAATTATTCAAAAAATAATTTTTTACTGTCGCAAATTTTAATTGCGCCAGGGATTGCCTTTTCTATAGTAAACTTTTCAAAAAATAATTTTCTACTGTCGCAAATTTTAATTACGCCAGGGATTGCCTTTTCTGTAGTAAATTTTGCAAAAAATAATTTTTCACTGCCGCAAATTTTAATTGCGCCAGGGATTGCCTTTTCTATAGTAAATTATTCAAAAAATAATTTTCTGCTGTCGCAAATTTTAATTGCGCCAGGGATTGCCTTTTCTATAGTAAATTATTCAAAAAATAATTTTCAACTGTCGCAAATTTTAATTACGCCAGGGATTGCCTTTTCTATAGTAAATTATTCAAAAAATAATTTTTTACTGTCGCAAATTTTAAGTGCGCCAGGGATTGCCTTTTCTATAGTAAATTATTCAAAAAATAATTTTCTACTGTCGCAAATTTTAGTTACGCCAGGGATTGCCTTTTCTATAGTAAATTATTCAAAAAATAATTTTATACTGTCGCAAATTTTAATTGCGCCAGGGATTGCCTTTTCTATAGTAAATTATTCAAAAAATAATTTTCTACTGTCGCAAATTTTAATTACGCCAGGGATTGCCTTTTCTATAGTAAATTATTCAAAAAATAATTTTCTACTGTCGCAAATTTTAATTGCGCCAGGGATTGCCTTTTCTATAGTAAATTATTCAAAAAATTATTTTATACTGTCGCAAATTTTAATTGCGCCAGGGATTGCCTTTTCTATAGTAAATTATTCAAAAAATAATTTTTTACTGTCGCAAATTTTAAGTGCGCCAGGGATTGCCTTTTCTATAGTAAATTATTCAAAAAATAATTTTTTACTGTCGCAAATTTTAAGTGCGCCAGGGATTGCCTTTTCTATAGTAAATTATTCAAAAAATAATTTTCTACTGTCGCAAATTTTAATTGCGCCAGGGATTGCCTTTTATACAGTAAATTTTTCAAAAAATAATTTTTTACTGTCGCAAATTTTAAATATCCCAGGGATTGCCTTTTCTATAGTAAATTTCTCACAAATTAATTTCTTACTGTCGCAAATTTTAAATACGCCAGGGATTGCCTTTTCTATAGTAAATTATTCAAAAAATAATTTTCAACTGTCGCAAATTTTAATTACGCCAGGGATTCCCTTTTCTATAGTAAATTATTCAAAAAATAATTTTTTACTGTCGCAAATTTTAAGTGCGCCAGGGATTGCCTTTTCTATAGTAAATTATTCAAAAAATAATTTTCTACTGTCGCAATTTTTAATTGCGCCAGGAATTGCCTTTTCTACAGTAAATTTTTCAAAAAATAATTTTTTACTGTCGCAAATTTTAATTGCGCCAGGGATTGCCTTTTCTATAGTAAATTATTCAAAAAATAATTTTCAACTGTCGCAAATTTTAAGTGCGCCAGGGATTACCTTTTCTATAGTAAATTATTCAAAAAAAAATTTTCTACTGTCGCAAATTTTAATTACGCCAGGGATTGCCTTTTCTATAGTAAATTATTCAAAAAATAATTTTCTACTGTCGCAAATTTTAATTGCGCCAGGGATTGCCTTTTCTATAGTAAATTATTCAAAAAATTATTTTATACTGTCGCAAATTTTAATTGCGCCAGGGATTGCCTTTTCTATAGTAAATTATTCAAAAAATAATTTTTTACTGTCGCAAATTTTAAGTGCGCCAGGGATTGCCTTTTCTATAGTAAATTATTCAAAAAATAATTTTTTACTGTCGCAAATTTTAAGTGCGCCAGGGATTGCCTTTTCTATAGTAAATTATTCAAAAAATAATTTTCTACTGTCGCAAATTTTAATTGCGCCAGGGATTGCCTTTTATACAGTAAATTTTTCAAAAAATAATTTTTTACTGTCGCAAATTTTAAATATCCCAGGGATTGCCTTTTCTATAGTAAATTTCTCACAAATTAATTTCTTACTGTCGCAAATTTTAAATACGCCAGGGATTGCCTTTTCTATAGTAAATTATTCAAAAAATAATTTTCAACTGTCGCAAATTTTAATTACGCCAGGGATTCCCTTTTCTATAGTAAATTATTCAAAAAATAATTTTTTACTGTCGCAAATTTTAAGTGCGCCAGGGATTGCCTTTTCTATAGTAAATTATTCAAAAAATAATTTTCTACTGTCGCAATTTTTAATTGCGCCAGGAATTGCCTTTTCTACAGTAAATTTTTCAAAAAATAATTTTTTACTGTCGCAAATTTTAATTGCGCCAGGGATTGCCTTTTCTATAGTAAATTATTCAAAAAATAATTTTCAACTGTCGCAAATTTTAAGTGCGCCAGGGATTACCTTTTCTATAGTAAATTATTCAAAAATAATTTTTTACTGTCGCAAATTTTAAGTGCGACAGGGATTGCCTTTTCTATAGTAAATTATTCAAAAAATAATTTTCAACTGTCGCAAATTTTAATTACGCCAGGGATTGCCTTTTCTATAGTAAATTATTCAAAAAATAATTTTCTACTGTCGCAAATTTTAATTACGCCAGGGATTGCCTTTTCTATAGTAAATTTTTCAAAAAATAATTTTTTACTGTCGCAAATTTTAAATATCCCAGGGATTGCCTTTTCTATAGTAAATTATTCAAAAAATAATTTTCAACTGTCGCAAATTTTAATTACGCCAGGGATTGCCTTTTCTATAGTAAATTATTCAAAAAATAATTTTCTACTGTCGCAAATTTTAATACCGCCAGGGATTGCCTTTTCTATAGTAAATTATTCAAAAAATAATTTTTTACTGTCGCAAATTTTAATTACGCCAGGGATTGCCTTTTCTATAGTAAATTATTCAAAAAATAATTTTCTACTGTCGCAAATTTTAAATATTCCAGGGATTGCCTTTTCTACAGTAAATTTTTCAAAAAATAATTTTTTACTGTCGCAAATTTTAATTACGCCAGAGATTGCCTTTTCTATAGTAAATTATTCAAAAAATAATTTTCTACTGTCGCAAATTTTAAATATCCCAGGGGTTGCCTTTTCTATAGTAAATTATTCAAAAAATAATTTTCAACTGTCGCAAATTTTAATTACGCCAGGGATTGCCTTTTCTATAGTAAATTATTCAAAAAATAATTTTCTACTGTCGCAAATTTTAATTACGCCAGGGATTGCCTTTTCTATAGTAAATTATTCAAAAAATAATTTTTTACTGTCGCAAATTTTAATTACGCCAGGGATTGCCTTTTCTATAGTAAATTATTCAAAAAATAATTTACTACTGTCGCAAATTTTAATTACGCCAGGGATTTCCTTTTCTATAGTAAATTATTCAAAAAATAATTTTATACTGTCGCAAATTTTAATTACGCCAGGGATTGCCTTTTCTATAGTAAATTATTCAAAAAATAATTTTCTACAGTCGCAAATTTTAATTGCGCCAGGGATTGCCTTTTCTACAGTAAATTTTTCAAAAAATAATTTTTTACTGTCGCAAATTTTAATTGCGCCAGGGATTGCCTTTTCTATAGTAAATTATTCAAAAAATAATTTTCTACTGTCGCAAATTTTAAATATCCCAGGGATTGCCTTTTCTATAGTAAATTTCTCACAAATTAATTTTTTACTGTCGCAAATTTTAATTGCGCCAGGGATTGCCTTTTCTATAGTAAACTTTTCAAAAAATAATTTTCTACTGTCGCAAATTTTAATTACGCCAGGGATTGCCTTTTCTGTAGTAAATTTTGCAAAAAATAATTTTTCACTGTCGCAAATTTTAATTGCGCCAGGGATTGCCTTTTCTATAGTAAATTATTCAAAAAATAATTTTCTACTGTCGCAAATTTTAATTGCGCCAGGGATTGCCTTTTCTATAGTAAATTATTCAAAAAATAATTTTCAACTGTCGCAAATTTTAATTACGCCAGGGATTGCCTTTTCTATAGTAAATTATTCAAAAAATAATTTTTTACTGTCGCAAATTTTAAGTGCGCCAGAGATTGCCTTTTCTATAGTAAATTATTCAAAAAATAATTTTCTACTGTCGCAAATTTTAATTACGCCAGGGATTGCCTTTTCTATAGTAAATTATTCAAAAAATAATTTTATACTGTCGCAAATTTTAATTGCGCCAGGGATTGCATTTTCTATAGTAAATTATTCAAAAAATAATTTTCTACTGTCGCAAATTTTAATTACGCCAGGGATTGCCTTTTCTATAGTAAATTATTCAAAAAATAATTTTCTACTGTCGCAAATTTTAATTGCGCCAGGGATTGCCTTTTCTATAGTAAATTATTCAAAAAAATATTTTATACTGTCGCAAATTTTAATTGCGCCAGGGATTGCCTTTTCTATAGTAAATTATTCAAAAAATAATTTTTTACTGTCGCAAATTTTAAGTGCGCCAGGGATTGCTTTTTCTATAGTAAATTATTCAAAAAATAATTTTTTACTGTCGCAAATTTTAAGTGCGCCAGGGATTGCCTTTTCTATAGTAAATTATTCAAAAAATAATTTTCTACTGTCGCAAATTTTAATTGCGCCAGGGATTGCCTTTTCTACAGTAAATTTTTCAAAAAATCATTTTTTACTGTCGCAAATTTTAAATATCCCAGGGATTGCCTTTTCTATAGTAAATTTCTCACAAATTAATTTCTTACTGTCGCAAATTTTAAATACGCCAGGGATTGCCTTTTCTATAGTAAATTATTCAAAAAATAATTTTCAACTGTCGCAAATTTTAATTACGCCAGGGATTCTCTTTTCTATAGTAAATTATTCAAAAAATAATTTTTTACTGTCGCAAATTTTAAGTGCGCCAGGGATTGCCTTTTCTATAGTAAATTATTCAAAAAATAATTTTCTACTGTCGCAATTTTTAATTGCGCCAGGAATTGCCTTTTCTACAGTAAATTTTTCAAAAAATAATTTTTTACTGTCGCAAATTTTAATTGCGCCAGGGATTGCCTTTTCTACAGTAAATTATTCAAAAAATAATTTTCAACTGTCGCAAATTTTAAGTGCGCCAGGGATTACCTTTTCTATAGTAAATTATTCAAAAAATAATTTTTTACTGTCGCAAATTTTAAGTGCGCCAGGGATTGCCTTTTCTATAGTAAATTATTCAAAAAATAATTTTCTACTGTCGCAAATTTTAATTGCGCCAGGGATTGCCTTTTCTACAGTAAATTTTTCAAAAAATAGTTTTTTACTGTCGCAAATTTTAAATATCCCAGGGATTGCCTTTTCTATAGTAAATTTCTCACAAATTAATTTCTTACTGTCGCAAATTTTAATTGCGCCAGGGATTGCCTTTTCTATAGTAAATTATTCAAAAAATAATTTTCTACTGTCGCAAATTTTAATTGCGCCAGGGATTGCCTTTTCTATAGTAAATTATTCAAAAAATAATTTTCAACTGTCGCAAATTTTAATTACGCCAGGGATTGCCTTTTCTATAGTAAATTATTCAAAAAATAATTTTTTACTGTCGCAAATTTTAAGTGCGCCAGGGATTGCCTTTTCTATAGTAAATTATTCAAAAAATAATTTTCTACTGTCGCAAATTTTAATTACGCCAGGGAGAGCCTTTTTCTATAGTAAATTATTCAAAAAATAATTTTTTACTGTCGCAAATTTTAATTACGCCAGGGATTGCCTTTTCTATAGTAAATTATTCAAAAAATAATTTTCTACTGTCGCAAATTTTAATTACGCCAGGGATTTCCTTTTCTATAGTAAATTATTCAAAAAATAATTTTATACTGTCGCAAATTTTAATTACGCCAGGGATTGCCTTTTCTGTAGTAAATTTTGCAAAAAATAGTTTTTCACTGTCGCAAATTTTAATTGCGCCAGGGATTGCCTTTTCTATAGTAAAATTATTCAAAAAATAATTTCTGCTGTCGCAAATTTTAATTGCGCCAGGGATTGCCTTTTCTATAGTAAATTATTCAAAAAATAATTTTCAACTGTCGCAAATTTTAATTACGCCAGGGATTGCCTTTTCTATAGTAAATTATTCAAAAAATAATTTTTTACTGTCGCAAATTTTAAGTGCGCCAGGGATTGCCTTTTCTATAGTAAATTATTCAAAAAATAATTTTCTACTGTCGCAAATTTTAATTACGCCAGGGATTGCCTTTTCTATAGTAAATTATTCAAAAAATAATTTTTTACTGTCGCAAATTTTAATTACGCCAGGGATTGCCTTTTCTATAGTAAATTATTCAAAAAATAATTTTCTACTGTCGCAAATTTTAATTACGCCAGGGATTTCCTTTTCTATAGTAAATTATTCAAAAAATAATTTTATACTGTCGCAAATTTTAATTACGCCAGGGATTGCCTTTTCTGTAGTAAATTTTGCAAAAAATAATTTTTCACTGTCGCAAATTTTAATTGCGCCAGGGATTGCCTTTTCTATAGTAAATTATTCAAAAAATAATTTCTGCTGTCGCAAATTTTAATTGCGCCAGGGATTGCCTTTTCTATAGTAAATTATTCAAAAAATAATTTTCAACTGTCGCAAATTTTAATTACGCCAGGGATTGCCTTTTCTATAGTAAATTATTCAAAAAATAATTTTTACTGTCGCAAATTTTAAGTGCGCCAGGGATTGCCTTTTCTATAGTAAATTATTCAAAAAATAATTTTCTACTGTCGCAAATTTTAATTACGCCAGGGATTGCCTTTTCTATAGTAAATTATTCAAAAAATAATTTTATACTGTCGCAAATTTTAATTGCGCCAGGGATTGCCTTTTCTATAGTAAATTATTCAAAAAATAATTTTCTACTGTCGCAAATTTTAATTACGCCAAGGATTGCCTTTTCTATAGTAAATTATTCAAAAAATAATTTTCTACTGTCGCAAATTTTAATTGCGCCAGGGATTGCCTTTTCTATAGTAAATTATTCAAAAAATTATTTTATACTGTCGCAAATTTTAATTGCGCCAGGGATTGCCTTTTCTATAGTAAATTATTCAAAAAATAATTTTTTACTGTCGCAAATTTTAAGTGCGCCAGGGATTGCCTTTTCTATAGTAAATTATTCAAAAAATAATTTTTTACTGTCGCAAATTTTAAGTGCTCCAGGGATTGCCTTTTCTATAGTAAATTATTCAAAAAATAATTTTCTACTGTCGCAAATTTTAATTGCGCCAGGGATTGCCTTTTCTACAGTAAATTTTTCAAAAAATAATTTTTTACTGTCGCAAATTTTAAATATCCCAGGGATTGCCTTTTCTATAGTAAATTTCTCACAAATTAATTTCTTACTGTCGCAAATTTTAAATACGCCAGGGATTGCCTTTTCTATAGTAAATTATTCAAAAAATAATTTTCAACTGTCGCAAATTTTAATTACGCCAGGGATTCCCTTTTCTATAGTAAATTATTCAAAAAATAATTTTTTACTGTCGCAAATTTTAAGTGCGCCAGGGATTGCCTTTTCTATAGTAAATTATTCAAAAAATAATTTTCTACTGTCGCAATTTTTAATTGCGCCAGGAATTGCCTTTTCTACAGTAAATTTTTCAAAAAATAATTTTTTACTGTCGCAAATTTTAATTGCGCCAGGGATTGCCTTTTCTATAGTAAATTATTCAAAAAATAATTTTCAACTGTCGCAAATTTTAAGTGCGCCAGGGATTACCTTTTCTATAGTAAATTATTCAAAAAATAATTTTTTACTGTCGCAAATTTTAAGTGCGACAGGGATTGCCTTTTCTATAGTAAATTATTCAAAAAATAATTTTCAACTGTCGCAAATTTTAATTACGCCAGGGATTGCCTTTTCTATAGTAAATTATTCAAAAAATAATTTTCTACTGTCGCAAATTTTAATAACGCAGGGATTGCCTTTTCTATAGTAAATTTTTCAAAAAATAATTTTTTACTGTCGCAAATTTTAAATATCCCAGGGATTGCCTTTTCTATAGTAAATTATTCAAAAAATAATTTTCAACTGTCGCAAATTTTAATTACGCCAGGGATTGCCTTTTCTATAGTAAATTATTCAAAAAATAATTTTCTACTGTCGCAAATTTTAATTACGCCAGGGATTGCCTTTTCTATAGTAAATTATTCAAAAAATAATTTTTTACTGTCGCAAATTTTAATTACGCCAGGGATTGCCTGTTCTATAGTAAATTATTCAAAAAATAATTTTCTACTGTCGCAAATTTTAAATATTCCAGGGATTGCCTTTTCTACAGTAAATTTTTCAAAAAATAATTTTTTACTGTCGCAAATTTTAATTACGCCAGGGATTGCCTTTTCTATAGCAAATTATTCAAAAAATAATTTTCTACTGTCGCAAATTTTAAATATCCCAGGGATTGCCTTTTCTATAGTAAATTATTCAAAAAATAATTTTCAACTGTCGCAAATTTTAATTACGCCAGGGATTGCCTTTTCTATAGTAAATTATTCAAAAAATAATTTTCTACTGTCGCAAATTTTAATTACGCCAGGGATTGCCTTTTTTATAGTAAATTATTCAAAAAATAATTTTTTTCTGTCGCAAATTTTAATTACGCCAGGGATTGCCTTTTCTATAGTAAATTATTCAAAAAATAATTTTCTACTGTCGCAAATTTTAATTACGCCAGGGATTTCCTTTTCTATAGTAAATTATTCAAAAAATAATTTTATACTGTCGCAAATTTTAATTACGCCAGGGATTGCCTTTTCTATAGTAAATTATTCAAAAAATAATTTTCTACTGTCGCAAATTTTAATTGCGCCAGGGATTGCCTTTTCTACAGTAAATTTTTGAAAAAATAATTTTTTACTGTCGCAAATTTTAATTGCGCCAGGGATTGCCTTTTCTATAGTAAATTATTCAAAAAATAATTTTCTACTGTCGCAAATTTTAAATATCCCAGGGATTGCCTTTTCTATAGTAAACTTCTCACAAATTAATTTTTTACTGTCGCAAATTTTAATTGCGCCAGGGATTGCCTTTCTATAGTAAACTTTTCAAAAAATAATTTTCTACTGTCGCAAATTTTAATTACGCCAGGGATTGCCTTTTCTGTAGTAAATTTTGCAAAAAATAATTTTTCACTGTCGCAAATTTTAATTGCGCCAGGGATTGCCTTTTCTATAGTAAATTATTCAAAAAATAATTTTCTACTGTCGCAAATTTTAATTGCGCCAGGGATTGCCTTTTCTATAGTAAATTATTCAAAAAATAATTTTCAACTGTCGCAAATTTTAATTACGCCAGGGATTGCCTTTTCTATAGTAAATTATTCAAAAAATAATTTTTTTCTGTCGGAAATTTTAAGTGCGCCAGGGATTGCCTTTTCTATAGTAAATTATTCAAAAAATAATTTTCTACTGTCGCAAATTTTAATTACGCCAGGGATTGCCTTTTCTATAGTAAATTATTCAAAAAATAATTTTATACTGTCGCAAATTTTAATTGCGCCAGGGATTGCATTTTCTATAGTAAATTATTCAAAAAATAATTTTCTACTGTCGGAAATTTTAATTACGCCAGGGATTGCCTTTTCTATGGTAAATTATTCAAAAAATAATTTTCTACTGTCGCAAATTTTAATTGCGCCAGGGATTGCCTTTTCTATAGTAAATTATTCAAAAAATTATTTTATACTGTCGCAAATTTTAATTGCGCCAGGGATTGCCTTTTCTATAGTAAATTATTCAAAAAATAATTTTTTACTGTCGCAAATTTTAAGTGCGCCAGGGATTGCCTTTTCTATAGTAAATTATTCAAAAAATAATTTTTTATTGTCGCAAATTTTAAGTGCGCCAGGGATTGCCTTTTCTATAGTAAATTATTCAAAAAATAATTTTCTACTGTCGCAAATTTTAATTGCGCCAGGGATTGCCTTTTCTACAGTAAATTTTTCAAAAAATAATTTTTTACTGTCGCAAATTTTAAATATCCCAGGGATTGCCTTTTCTATAGTAAATTTCTCACAAATTAATTTCTTACTGTCGCAAATTTTAAATACGCCAGGGATTGCCTTTTCTATAGTAAATTATTCAAAAAATAATTTTCAACTGTCGCAAATTTTAATTACGCCAGGGATTCCCTTTTCTATAGTAAATTATTCAAAAAATAATTTTTTACTGTCGCAAATTTTAAGTGCGCCAGGGATTGCCTTTTCTATAGTAAATTATTCAAAAAATAATTTTCTACTGTCGCAATTTTTAATTGCGCCAGGAATTGCCTTTTCTACAGCAAATTTTTCAAAAAATAATTTTTTACTGTCGCAAATTTTAATTGCGCCAGGGATTGCCTTTTCTATAGTAAATTATTCAAAAAATAATTTTCAACTGTCGCAAATTTTAAGTGCGCCAGGGATTACCTTTTCTATAGTAAATTATTCAAAAAATAATTTTTTACTGTCGCAAATTTTAAGTGCGCCAGGGATTGCCTTTTCTATAGTAAATTATTCAAAAAATAATTTTCTACTGTCGCAAATTTTAATTGCGCCAGGGATTGCCTTTTCTACAGTAAATTTTTCAAAAAATAATTTTTTACTGTCGCAAATTTTAAATATCCCAGGGATTGCCTTTTCTATAGTAAATTTCTCACAAATTAATTTCTTACTGTCGCAAATTTTAAATACGCCAGGGATTGCCTTTTCTATAGTAAATTATTCAAAAAATAATTTTCAACTGTCGCAAATTTTAACTACGCCAGGGATTCCCTTTTCTATAGTAAATTATTCAAAAACTAATTTTTTACTGTCGCAAATTTTAAGTGCGCCAGGGATTGCCTTTTCTATAGTAAATTTTTCAAAAAATAATTTTTTACTGTCGCAAATTTTAAATATCCCAGGGATTGCCTTTTCTATAGTAAATTATTCAAAAAATAATTTTCAACTGTCGCAAATTTTAATTACGCCAGGGATTGCCTTTTCTATAGTAAATTATTCAAAAAATAATTTTCTACTGTCGCAAATTTTAATTACGCCAGGGATTGCCTTTTCTATAGTAAATTATTCAAAAAATAATTTTTTACTGTCGCAAATTTTAATTACGCCAGGGATTGCCTGTTCTATAGTAAATTATTCAAAAAATAATTTTCTACTGTCGCAAATTTTAAATATTCCAGGAATTGCCTTTTCTACAGTAAATTTTTCAAAAAATAATTTTTTACTGTCGCAAATTTTAATTACGCCAGGGATTGCCTTTTCTATAGCAAATTATTCAAAAAATAATTTTCTACTGTCGCAAATTTTAAATATCCCAGGGATTGCCTTTTCTATTGTAAATTATTCAAAAAATAATTTTCAACTGTCGCAAATTTTAATTACGCCAGGGATTGCCTTTTCTATAGTAAATTATTCAAAAAATAATTTTCTACTGTCGCAAATTTTAATTACGCCAGGGATTGCCTTTTCTATAGTAAATTATTCAAAAAATAATTTTTTTCTGTCGCAAATTTTAATTACGCCAGGGATTGCCTTTTCTATAGTAAATTATTCAAAAAATAATTTTCTACTGTCGCAAATTTTAATTACGCCAGGGATTTCCTTTTCTATAGTAAATTATTCAAAAAATAATTTTATACTGTCGCAAATTTTAATTACGCCAGGGATTGCCTTTTCTATAGTAAATTATTCAAAAAATAATTTTCTACTGTCGCAAATTTTAATTGCGCCAGGGATTGCCTTTTCTACAGTAAATTTTTGAAAAAATAATTTTTTACTGTCGCAAATTTTAATTGCGCCAGGGATTGCCTTTTCTATAGTAAATTATTCAAAAAATAATTTTCTACTGTCGCAAATTTTAAATATCCCAGGGATTGCCTTTTCTATAGTAAATTTCTCACAAATTAATTTTTTACTGTCGCAAATTTTAATTGCGCCAGGGATTGCCTTTTCTATAGTAAACTTTTCAAAAAATAATTTTCTACTGTCGCAAATTTTAATTACGCCAGGGATTGCCTTTTCTGTAGTAAATTTTGCAAAAAATAATTTTTCACTGTCGCAAATTTTAATTGCGCCAGGGATTGCCTTTTCTATAGTAAATTATTCAAAAAATAATTTTCTACTGTCGCAAATTTTAATTGCGCCAGGGATTGCCTTTTCTATAGTAAATTAATCAAAAAATAATTTTCAACTGTCGCAAATTTTAATTACGCCAGGGATTGCCTTTTCTATAGTAAATTATTCAAAAAATAATTTTTTACTGTCGCAAATTTTAAGTGCGCCAGGGATTGCCTTTTCTATAGTAAATTATTCAAAAAATAATTTTCTACTGTCGCAAATTTTAATTACGCCAGGGATTGCCTTTTCTATAGTAAATTATTCAAAAAATAATTTTATACTGTCGCAAATTTTAATTGCGCCAGGGATTGCATTTTCTATAGTAAATTATTCAAAAAATAATTTTCTACTGTCGCAAATTTTAATTACGCCAGGGATTGCCTTTTCTATGGTAAATTATTCAAAAAATAATTTTCTACTGTCGCAAATTTTAATTGCGCCAGGGATTGCCTTTTCTATAGTAAATTATTCAAAAAATTATTTTATACTGTCGCAAATTTTAATTGCGCCAGGGATTGCCTTTTCTATAGTAAATTATTCAAAAAATAATTTTTTACTGTCGCAAATTTTAAGTGCTCCAGGGATTGCCTTTTCTATAGTAAATTATTCAAAAAATAATTTTTTATTGTCGCAAATTTTAAGTGCGCCAGGGATTGCCTTTTCTATAGTAAATTATTCAAAAAATAATTTTCTACTGTCGCAAATTTTAATTGCGCCAGGGATTGCCTTTTCTACAGTAAATTTTTCAAAAAATAATTTTTTACTGTCGCAAATTTTAAATATCCCAGGGATTGCCTTTTCTATAGTAAATTTCTCACAAATTAATTTCTTACTGTCGCAAATTTTAAATACGCCAGGGATTGCCTTTTCTATAGTAAATTATTCAAAAAATAATTTTCAACTGTCGCAAATTTTAATTACGCCAGGGATTCCCTTTTCTATAGTAAATTATTCAAAAAATAATTTTTTACTGTCGCAAATTTTAAGTGCGCCAGGGATTGCCTTTTCTATAGTAAATTATTCAAAAAATAATTTTCTACTGTCGCAATTTTTAATTGCGCCAGGAATTGCCTTTTCTACAGCAAATTTTTCAAAAAATAATTTTTTACTGTCGCAAATTTTAATTGCGCCAGGGATTGCCTTTTCTATAGTAAATTATTCAAAAAATAATTTACAACTGTCGCAAATTTTAAGTGCGCCAGGGATTACCTTTTCTATAGTAAATTATTCAAAAAATAATTTTTTACTGTCGCAAATTTTAAGTGCGCCAGGGATTGCCTTTTCTATAGTAAATTATTCAAAAAATAATTTTATACTGTCGCAAATTTTAATTGCGCCAGGGATTGCATTTTCTATAGTAAATTATTCAAAAAATAATTTTCTACTGTCGCAAATTTTAATTACGCCAGGGATTGCCTTTTCTATAGTAAATTATTCAAAAAATAATTTTCTACTGTCGCAAATTTTAATTGCGCCAGGGATTGCCTTTTCTATAGTAAATTATTCAAAAAATTATTTTATACTGTCGCAAATTTTAATTGCGCCAGGGATTGCCTTTTCTATAGTAAATTATTCAAAAAATAATTTTTTACTGTCGCAAATTTTAAGTGCGCCAGGGATTGCCTTTTCTATAGTAAATTATTCAAAAAATAATTTTTTACTGTCGCAAATTTTAAGTGCGCCAGGGATTGTCTTTTTTATAGTAAATTATTCAAAAAATAATTTTCTACTGTCGCAAATTTTAATTGCGCCAGGGATTGCATTTTCTACAGTAAATTTTTCAAAAAATAATTTTTTACTGTCGCAAATTTTAAATATCCCAGGGATTGCCTTTTCTATAGTAAATTTCTCACAAATTAATTTCTTACTGTAGCAAATTTTAAATACGCCAGGGATTGCCTTTTCTATAGTAAATTATTCAAAAAATAATTTTCAACTGTCGCAAATTTTAATTACGCCAGGGATTCCCTTTTCTATAGTAAATTATTCAAAAAATAATTTTTTACTGTCGCAAATTTTAAGTGCGCCAGGGATTGCCTTTTCTATAGTAAATTATTCAAAAAATAATTTTCTACTGTCGCAATTTTTAATTCCGCCAGGAATTGCCTTTTCTACAGCAAATTTTTCAAAAAATAATTTTTTACTGTCGCAAATTTTAATTGCGCCAGGGATTGCCTTTTCTATAGTAAATTATTCAAAAAATAATTTTCAACTGTCGCAAATTTTAAGTGCGCCAGGGATTACCTTTTCTATAGTAAATTATTCAAAAAATTATTTTTTACTGTCGCAAATTTTAAGTGCGCCAGGGATTGCCTTTTCTATAGTAAATTATTCAAAAAATAATTTTCTACTGTCGCAAATTTTAATTGCGCCAGGGATTGCCTTTTCTACAGTAAATTTTTCAAAAAATAATTTTTTACTGTCGCAAATTTTAAATATCCCAGGGATTGCCTTTTCTATAGTAAATTTCTCACAAATTAATTTCTTACTGTCGCAAATTTTAAATACGCCAGGGATTGCCTTTTCTATAGTAAATTATTCAAAAAATAATTTTCAACTGTCGCAAATTTTAATTACGCCAGGGATTCCCTTTTCTATAGTAAATTATTCAAAAAATAATTTTTTACTGTCGCAAATTTTAAGTGCGCCAGGGATTGCCTTTTATATAGTAAATTATTCAAAAAATAATTTTTTACTGTCGCAAATTTTAATTGCGCCAGGGATTGCCTTTTCTATAGTAAATTATTCAAAAAATAATTTTCAACTGTCGCAAATTTTAATTACGCCAGGGATTGCCTTTTCTATAGTAAATTATTCAAAAAATAATTTTCTACTGTCGCAAATTTTAATTACGCCAGGGATTGCCTTTTCTATAGTAAATTTTTCAAAAAATAATTTTTTACTCTCGCAAATTTTAAATATCCCAGGGATTGCCTTTTCTATAGTAAATTATTCACAAAATAATTTTCAACTGTCGCAAATTTTAATTACGCCAGGGATTGCCTTTTCTATAGTAAATAATTCAAAAAATAATTTTCTACTGTCGCAAATTTTAAATATCCCAGGGATTGCCTTTTCTATAGTAAATTATTCAAAAAATAATTTTATACTGTCGCAAATTTTAATTGCGCCAGGGATTGCCTTTTCTATAGTAAATTATTCAAAAAATAATTTTTTACTGTCGCAAATTTTAAGTGCGCCAGGGATTGCCTTTTCTATAGTAAATTATTCAAAAAATAATTTTTTACTGTCGCAAATTTTAAATATCCCAGGGATTGCCTTTTCTATAGTAAATTATTCAAAAAATAATTTTCTACTGTCGCAAATTTTAATTACGCCAGGGATTGCCTTTTCTATAGTAAATTTTTCAAAAAATAATTTTTTACTGTCGCAAATTTCAAATATCCCAGGGATTGCCTTTTCTATAGTAAATTATTCAAAAAATAATTTTATACTGTCGCAAATTTTAATTACGCCAGGGATTGCCTTTCTATAGTAAATTATTCAAAAAATAATTTTCTACTGTCGCAAATTATAATTGCGCCAGGGATTGCCTTTTCTACAGTAAATTTTTCAAAAAATAATTTTTTACTGTCGCTAATTTTAATTGCGCCAGGGATTGCCTTTTCTATAGTAAATTATTCAAAAAATAATTTTCTACTGTCGCAAATTTTAAATTACGCCAGGGATTGCCTTTTCTATAGTAAATTATTCAAAAAATAATTTTTTACTGTCGCAAATTTTAATTGCGCCAGGGATTGCCTTTTCTATAGTAAATTATTCAAAAAATAATTTTTTACTGTCGCAAATTTTAAGTGCGCCAGGGATTGCATTTCTATAGTAAACTTTTCAAAAAATAATTTTCTACTGTCGCAAATTTTAATTGCGCCAGGGATTGCCTTTTCTATAGTAAATTATTCATAAATAATTTTATACTGTCGCAAATTTTAATTGCGCCAGGGATTGCCTTTTCTATAGTAAATTATTCAAAAAATAATTTTTTACTGTCGCAAATTTTAAGTGCGCCAGGGATTGCCTTTTCTATAGTAAAGTATTCAAAAAATAATTTTTACTGTCGCAAATTTTAAATATCCCAGGGATTGCCTTTTCTATAGTAAATTTCTCACAAATTAATTTTTTACTGTCGCAAATTTTAATTGCGCCAGGGATTGCCTTTTCTATAGTAAACATTTCAAAAAATAATTTTCTACTCTCACAAATTTTAATTACGCCAGGGATTGCCTTTTCTGTGGTAAATTTTGCAAAAAATAATTTTTCACTGTCGCAAATTTTAATTGCGCCAGGGATTGCCTTTTCTATAGTAAATTATTCAAAAAATAATTTTCTACTGTCGCAAATTTTAAATATCCCAGGGATTGCCTTTTCTATAGTAAATTATTCAAAAAATAATTTTCTACTGTCGCAAATTTTAATTGCGCCAGGGATTGCTTTTTCTATAGTAAATTATTCAAAAAATAATTTTCAACTGTCGCAAATTTTAATTACGCCAGGGATTGCCTTTTCTATAGTAAATTATTCAAAAAATAATTTTTTACTGTCGCAAATTTTAAGTGCGCCAGGGATTGCCTTTTCTATAGTAAATTATTCAAAAAATAATTTTCTACTGTCGAAAATTTTAATTACGCCAGGGATTGCCTTTTCTATAGTAAATTATTCAAAAAATAATTTTATACTGTCGCAAATTTTAATTGCGCCAGGGATTGCCTTTTCTATAGTAAATTATTCAAAAAATAATTTTCTACTGTCGCAAATTTTAATTACGCCAGGGATTGCCTTTTCTATAGTAAATTATTCAAAAAATAATTTTCTACTGTCGCAAATTTTAATTGCGCCAGGGATTGCCTTTTCTATAGTAAATTATTCAAAAAATAATTTTTTATTGTCGCAAATTTTAAATATCCCAGGGATTGCCTTTTCTGTAGTAAATTTCTCACAAATTAATTTCTTATTGTGGCAAATTTTAAATACGCCAGGGATTACCTTTTCTATAGTAAATTATTCAAAAAATAATTTTCAACTGTCGCAAATTTTAAGTGCGCCAGGGATTGCCTTTTCTATTCAAAAAATAATTTTCTACTGTCGCAAATTTTAATTGCGCCAGGGATTGCCTTTTCTACAGTAAATTTTTCAAAAAATAATTTTTTACGGTCGCAAATTTTAAATATCCCAGGGATTGCCTTTTTTATAGTAAATTTCTCACAAATTAATTTCTTACTGTCGCAAATTTTAAATACGCCAGGGATTGCCTTTTCTATAGTAAATTATTCAAAAAATAATTTTCAACTGTCGCAAATTTTAATTACGCCAGGGATTCCCTTTTCTATAGTAAATTATTCAAAAAATAATTTTTTACTGTCGCAAATTTTAAGTGCGCCAGGGATTGCCTTTTCTATAGTAAATTATTCAAAAAATAATTTTCTACTGTCGCAGTTTTTAATTGCGCCAGGAATTGCCTTTTCTAGAGTAAATTTTTCAAAAAATAATTTTTTACTGTCGCAAATTTTAATTGCGCCAGGGATTGCCTTTTCTATAGTAAATTATTCAAAAAATTATTTTATACTGTCGCAAATTTTAATTACGCCAGGGATTGCCTTTTCTATAGTAAATTATTCAAAAAATAATTTTAAACTGTCGCAAATTTTAAGTGCGCCAGGGATTGCCTTTTCTATTCAAAAAATAATTTTCTACTGTCGCAAATTTTAATTGCGCCAGGGATTGCCTTTTCTACAGTAAATTTTTCAAAAAATAATTTTTTACTGTCGCAAATTTTAAATATCCCAGGGATTGCCTTTTCTATAGTAAATTTCTCACAAATTAATTTCTTACTGTCGCAAATTTTAAATACGCCAGGGATTGCCTTTTCTATAGTAAATTATTCAAAAAATAATTTTCAACTGTCGCAAATTTTAATTACGCCAGGGATTCCCTTTTCTATAGTAAATTATTCAAAAAATAATTTTTTACTGTCGCAAATTTTAAGTGCGCCAGGGATTGCCTTTTCTATAGTAAATTATTCAAAAAATAATTTTCTACTGTCGCAAATTTTAATTGCGCCAGGGATTGCCTTTTCTACAGTAAATTTTTCAAAAAATAATTTTTTACTGTCGCAAATTTTAAATATCCCAGGGATTGCCTTTTCTATAGTAAATTTCTCACAAATTAATTTCTTACTGTCGCAAATTTTAAATACGCCAGGGATTGCCTTTTCTATAGTAAATTATTCAAAAAATAATTTTCAACTGTCGCAAATTTTAATTACGCCAGGGATTCCCTTTTCTATAGTAAATTATTCAAAAAATAATTTTTTACTGTCGCAAATTTTAATTGCGCCAGGGATTGCCTTTTCTATAGTAAATTATTCAAAAAATAATTTTCAACTGTCGCAAATTTTAATTACGCCAGGGATTGCCTTTTCTATAGTAAATTATTCAAAAAATAATTTTCTACTGTCGCAAATTTTAATTACGCCAGGGATTGCCTTTTCTATAGTAAATTTTTCAAAAAATAATTTTTTACTGTCGCAAATTTTAAATATCCCAGGGATTGCCTTTTCTATATTAAATTATTCAAAAAATAATTTTCAACTGTCGCAAATTTTAATTACGCCAGGGATTGCCTTTTCTATAGTAAATTATTCAAAAAATAATTTTCTACTGTCGCAAATTTTAAATATACCAGGGATTGCCTTTTCTATAGTAAATTATTCAAAAAATAATTTTATACTGTCGCAAATTTTAATTGCGCCAGGGATTGCCTTTTCTATAGTAAATTATTCAAAAAATAATTTTTTACTGTCGCAAATTTTAAGTGCGCCAGGGATTGCCTTTTCTATAGTAAATTATTCAAAAAATAATTTTTTACTGTCGCAAATTTTAAATATCCCAGGGATTGCCTTTTCTATAGTAAATTATTCAAAAAATAATTTTCTACTGTCGCAAATTTTAATTACGCCAGGGATTGCCTTTTCTATAGTAAATTTTTCAAAAAATAATTTTTTTACTGTCGCAAATTTCAAATATCCCAGGGATTGCCTTTTCTATAGTAAATTATTCAAAAAATAATTTTATACTGTCGCAAATTTTAATTACGCCAGGGATTGCCTTTCTATAGTAAATTATTCAAAAAATAATTTTCTACTGTCGCAAATTTTAATAGCGCCAGGGATTGCCTTTTCTACAGTAAATTTTTCAAAAAATAATTTTTTACTGTCGCAAATTTTAATTGCGCCAGGGATTGCTTTTTCTATAGTAAATTATTCAAAAAATAATTTTCTACTGTCGCAAATTTTAAATTACGCCAGGGATTGCCATTTCTATAGTAAATTATTCAAAAAATAATTTTTTACTGTCGCAAATTTTAATTGCGCCAGGGATTGCCTTTTCTATAGTAAATTATTCAAAAAATAATTTTTTACTGTCGCAAATTTTAAGTGCGCCAGGGATTGCCTTTTCTATAGTAAACTTTTCAAAAAATAATTTTCTACTGTCGCAAATTTTAATTGCGCCAGGGATTGCCTTTTTCTATAGTAAATTATTCAAAAAATAATTTTATACTGTCGCAAATTTTAATTGCGCCAGGGATTGCCTTTTCTATAGTAAATTATTCAAAAAATAATTTTTTACTGTCGCAAATTTTAAGTGCGCCAGGGATTGCCTTTTCTATAGTAAAGTATTCAAAAAATAATTTTTACTGTCGCAAATTTTAAATATCCCAGGGATTGCCTTTTCTATAGTAAATTTCTCACAAATTAATTTTTTACTGTCGCAAATTTTAATTGCGCCAGGTATTGCCTTTTCTATAGTAAACTTTTCAAAAAATAATTTTCTACTGTCACAAATTTTAATTACGCCAGGGATTGCCTTTTCTGTAGTAAATTTTGCAAAAAATAATTTTTCACTGTCGCAAATTTTAATTGCGCCAGGGATTGCCTTTTCTATAGTAAATTATTCAAAAAATAATTTTCTACTGTCGCAAATTTTAAATATCCCAGGGATTGCCTTTTCTATAGTAAATTATTCAAAAAATAATTTTCTACTGTCGCAAATTTTAATTGCGCCAGGTTTTGCTTTTTCTATAGTAAATAATTCAAAAAATAATTTTCAACTGTCGCAAATTTTAACTACGCCAGGGATTGCCTTTTCTATAGTAAATTATTCAAAAAATAATTTTTTTACTGTCGCAAATTTTAAGTGCGCCAGGGATTGCCTTTTCTATAGTAAATTATTCAAAAAATAATTTTCTACTGTCGCAAATTTTAATTACGCCAGGGATTGCCTTTTCTATAGTAAATTATTCAAAAAATAGTTTTATACTGTCGCAAATTTTAATTGCGCCAGGGATTGCCTTTTCTATAGTAAATTATTCAAAAAATAATTTTCTACTGTCGCAAATTTTAATTACGCCAGGGATTGCCTTTTCTATAGTGAATTATTCAAAAAATAATTTTCTACTGTCGCAAATTTTAATTGCGCCAGGGATTGCCTTTTCTATAGTAAATTATTCAAAAAATTATTTTATACTGTCGCAAATTTTAATTACGCCAGGGATTGCCTTTTCTATAGTAAATTATTCAAAAAATAATTTTTTACTGTCGCAAATTTTAAGTGCGCCAGGGATTGCCTTTTCTATAGTAAATTATTCAAAAAATAATTTTTTACTTAAATATCCCAGGGATTGCCTTTTCTATAGTAAATTTCTCACAAATTAATTTCTTATTGTGGCAAATTTTAAATACGCCAGGGATTGCCTTTTCTATAGTAAATTATTCAAAAAATAATTTTCAACTGTCGCAAATTTTAAGTGCGCCAGGGATTGCCTTTTCTATTCAAAAAATAATTTTCTACTGTCGCAAATTTTAATTGCGCCAGGGATTGCCTTTTCTACAGTAAATTTTTCCAAAAATTATTTTTTACGGTCGCAAATTTTAAATATCCCAGGGATTGCCTTTTCTATAGTAAATTTCTCACAAATTAATTTCTTACTGTCGCAAATTTTAAATACGCCAGGGATTGCCTTTTCTATAGTAAATTATTCAAAAAATAATTTTCAACTGTCGCAAATTTTAATTACGCCAGGGATTCCCTTTTCTATAGTAAATAATTCAAAAAATAATTTTTTACTGTCGCAAATTTTAAGTGCGCCAGGGATTGCCTTTTCTATAGTAAATTATTCAAAAAATAATTTTCTACTGTCGCAATTTTTAATTGCGCCAGGAATTGCCTTTTCTACAGTAAATTTTTCAAAAAATAATTTTTTACTGTCGCAAATTTTATTTGCGCCAGGGATTGCCTTTTCTATAGTAAATTATTCAAAAAATTATTTTATACTGTCGCAAATTTTAATTACGCCAGGGATTGCCTTTTCTATAGTGAATTATTCAAAAAATAATTTTCTACTGTCGCAAATTTTAATTGCGCCAGGGATTGCCTTTTCTATAGTAAATTATTCAAAAAATAATTTTATACTGTCGCAAATTTTAATTGCGGCAGGGATTGCCTTTTCTATAGTAAATTATTCAAAAAATAATTTTTTACTGTCGCAAATTTTAAGTGCGCCAGGGATTGCCTTTTCTATAGTAAAGTATTCAAAAAATAATTTTTACTGTCGCAAATTTTAAATATCCCAGGGATTGCCTTTTCTATAGTAAATTTCTCACAAATTAATTTTTTACTGTCGCAAATTTTAATTGCGCCAGGTATTGCTTTTCTATAGTAAACTTTTCAAAAAATAATTTTCTACTGTCACAAATTTTAATTACGCCAGGGATTGCCTTTTCTGTAGTAAATTTTGCAAGAAATAATTTTTCACTGTCGCAAATTTTAACTGCGCCAGGGATTGCCTTTTCTATAGTAAATTATTCAAAAAATAATTTTCTACTGTCGCAAATTTTAAATATCCCAGGGATTGCCTTTTCTATAGTAAATTATTCAAAAAATAATTTTCTACTGTCGCAAATTTTAATTGCGCCAGGGATTGCTTTTTCTATAGTAAATTATTCAAAAAATAATTTTCAACTGTCGCAAATTTTAATTACGCCAGGGATTGCCTTTTCTATAGTAAATTATTCAAAAAATAATTTTTTACTGTCGCAAATTTTAAGTGCGCCAGGGATTGCCTTTTCTATAGTAAATTATTCAAAAAATAATTTTCTACTGTCGCAAATTTTAATTACGCCAGGGATTGCCTTTTCTATAGTAAATTATTCAAAAAATAATTTTATACTGTCGCAAATTTTAATTGCGCCAGGGATTGCCTTTTCTATAGTAAATTATTCAAAAAATAATTTTCTACTGTCGCAAA
Source organism: Dioctria linearis (assembly GCA_963930735.1). Classification (NCBI taxonomy): domain Eukaryota; kingdom Metazoa; phylum Arthropoda; class Insecta; order Diptera; family Asilidae; genus Dioctria; species Dioctria linearis. Next base: position 129,481 of record CAWVNZ010000599.1, read on the forward strand.
TTTTAATTACGCCAGGGATTGCCTTTTCTATAGTAAATTATTCAAAAAGTAATTTTCTACTGTCGCAAATTTTAATTGCGCCAGGGATTGCCTTTTCTATAGTAAATTATTCAAAAAATTATTTTATACTGTCGCAAATTTTAATTACGCCAGGGATTGCCTTTTCTATAGTAAATTATTCAAAAAATAATTTTTTACTGTCGCAAATTTTAAGTGCTCCAGGGATTGCCTTTTCTATAGTAAATTATTCAAAAAATAATTTTTTACTGTCGCAAATTTTACATATCCCAGGGAATGCCTTTTCTATAGTAAATTTCTCACAAATTAATTTCTTATTGTGGCAAATTTTAAATACGCCAGGGATTGCCTTTTCTATAGTAAATTATTCAAAAAATAATTTTCAACTGTCGCAAATGTTAAGTGCGCCAGGGATTGCCTTTTCTATTCAAAAAATAATTTTCTACTGTCGCAAATTTTAATTGCGCCAGGGATTGCCTTTTCTACAGTAAATTTTTCAAAAAATAATTTTTTACGGTCGCAAATTTTAAATATCCCAGGGATTGCCTTTTCTATAGTAAATTTCTCACAAATTAATTTCTTACTGTCGCAAATTTTAAATACGCCAGGGATTGCCTTTTCTATAGTAAATTATTCAAAAAATAATTTTCAACTGTCGCAAATTTTAATTACGCCAGGGATTCCCTTTTCTATAGTAAATTATTCAAAAAATAATTTTTTACTGTCGCAAATTTTAAGTGCGCCAGGGATTGCCTTTTCTATAGTAAATTATTCAAAAAATAATTTTCTACTGTCGCAATTTTTAATTGCGCCAGGAATTGCCTTTTCTACAGTAAATTTTTCAAAAAATAATTTTTTACTGTCGCAAATTTTAATTGCGCCAGGGATTGCCTTTTCTATAGTAAATTATTCAATAAATTATTTTATACTGTCGCAAATTTTAATTACGCCAGGGATTGCCTTTTCTATAGTAAATTATTCAAAAAATAATTTTTTACTGTCGCAAATTTTAAGTGCGCCAGGGATTGCCTTTTCTATAGTAAATTATTCAAAAAATAATTTTTTACTGTTCCAAATTTTAAATATCCCAGGGATTGCCTTTTCTATAGTAAATTTCTCACAAATTAATTTCTTATTGTGGCAAATTTTAAATACGCCAGGGATTGCCTTTTCTATAGTAAATTATTCAAAAAATAATTTTAAACTGTCGCAAATTTTAAGTGCGCCAGGGATTGCCTTTTCTATTCAAAAAATAATTTTCTACTGTCGCAAATTTTAATTGCGCCAGGGATTGCCTTTTCTACAGTAAATTTTTCAAAAAATAATTTTTTACTGTCGCAAATTTTAAATATCCCAGGGATTGCCTTTTCTATAGTAAATTTCTCACAAATTAATTTCTTACTGTCGCAAATTTTAAATACGCCAGGGATTGCCTTTTCTATAGTAAATTATTCAAAAAATAATTTTCAACTATCGCAAATTTTAATTACGCCAGGGATTCCCTTTTCTATAGTAAATTATTCAAAAAATAATTTTTTACTGTCGCAAATTTTAAGTGCGCCAGGGATTGCCTTTTCTATAGTAAATTATTCAAAAAATAATTTTCTACTGTCGCAATTTTTAATTGCGCCAGGAATTGCCTTTTCTACAGTAAATTTTTCAAAAAATAATTTTTTACTGTCGCAAATTTTAATTGCGCCAGGGATTGCCTTTTCTATAGTAAATTATTCAAAAAATAATTTTCTACTGTCGCAAATTTTAAATATCCCAGGGATTGCCTTTTCTATAGTAAATTATTCAAAAGATAATTTTCTACTGTCGCCAATTTTAATTACGCCAGGGATTGCCTTTTCTATAGTTAATTATTCAAAAAATAATTTTATACTGTCGCAAATTTTAATTACGCCAGGGATTGCCTTTTCTATAGTAAATTTTTCAAAAATTAATTTTATACTGTCGCAAATTTTAAGTGCGCCAGGGATTGCCTTTTCTATAGTAAATTATTCAAAAAATAATTTTCTACTGTCGCAAATTTTAATTACGCCAGGGATTGCCTTTTCTATAGTAAATTTTGCAAAAAATAATTTTTTTACTGTCGCAAATTTTAATTGCGCCAGGGATTGCCTTTTCTATAGTAAATTATTCAAAAAATAATTTTCAACTGTCGCAAATTTTAATTACGCCAGGGATTGCCTTTTCTATAGTAAATTTTGCAAAAATAATTTTATACTGTCGCAAATTTTAATTACGCCAGGGATTGCCTTTTCTATAGTAAATTATTCAAAAAATAATTTTTTATTGTCGCAAATTTTAATTACGCCAGGGATTGCCTTTTTCTATAGTAAATTATTCAAAAAATAATTTTCTACTGTCGCAAATTTTAATTACGCCAGGGATTGCCTTTTCTATAGTAAATTATTCAAAAAATAATTTTATACTGTCGCAAATTTTAATTACGCCAGGGATTGCCTTTTCTATAGTAAATTATTCAAAAAATAATTTTCTACTGTCGCAAATTTTAATTGCGCCAGGGATTGCCTTTTCTACAGTAAATTTTTCAAAAAATAATTTTTTACTGTCGCAAATTTTAATTGCGCCAGGGATTGCCTTTTCTATAGTAAATTATTCAAAAAATAATTTTCTAATGTCGCAAATTTTAAATATCCCAGGGATTGCCTTTTCTATAGTAAATTATTCAAAAAATAATTTTTTACTGTCGCAAATTTTAAATATCCCAGGGATTGCCTTTTCTATAGTAAATTTCTCACAAAATAATTTTTTACTGTCGCAAATTTTAATTGCGCCAGGGATTGCCTTTTCTATAGTAAATTATTCAAAAAATAATTTTATACTGTCGCAAATTTTAATTACGCCAGGGTTTGGCTTTTCTATAGTAAATTATTCAAAAAATAATTTTCTACTGTCGCAAATTTTAATTGCGCCAGGGATTGCCTTTTCTATAGTAAATTATTCAAAAAATAATTTTCTACTGTCGCAAATTTTAATTACGCCAGGGATTGCCTTTTCTATAGTAAATTATTCAAAAAAAATTTTATACTGTCGCAAATTTTAATTACGCCAGGGATTGCCTTTTTCTATAGTAAATTATTCAAAAAATAATTTTATACTGTCGCAAATTTTAATTACGCCAGGGATTGCCTTTTCTGTAGTAAATTTTTCAAAAATTAATTTTATACTGTCGCAAATTTTAAGTGCGCCAGGGATTGCCTTTTCTATAGTAAATAATTCAAAAAATAATTTTCTACTGTCGCAAATTTTAATTACGCCAGGTATTGCCTTTTCTATAGTAAATTATTCAAAAAATAATTTTTTACTGTCGCAAATTTTAATTGCGCCAGGGATTGCCTTTTCTATAGTAAATTTCTCACAAAATAATTTTTTACTGTCGCAAATTTTAAGTGCGCCAGGGATTGCCTTTTCTATAGTAAACTTTTCAAAAAATAATTTTCTACTGTCGCAAAATTTAAATATCCCAGGGATTGCCTTTTCTATAGTAAATTTCTCACAAAATAATTTTTTACTGTCGCAAATTTTAATTGCGCCAGGGATTGCTTTTTCTATAGTAAATTATTCAAAAAATAATTTTCTACTGTCGCAAATTTTAATTACGCCAGGGATTGCCTTTTCTATAGTAAATTATTCAAAAAATAATTTTATGCTGTCGCAAATTTTAATTACGCCAGGGATTGCCTTTCTATAGTAAATTTTTCAAAAATTAATTTTATACTGTCGCAAATTTTAAGTGCGCCAGGGATTGCCTTTTCTATAGTAAATTATTCAAAAAATAATTTTTTACTGTCGCAAGTTTTAATTACGCCAGGGATTGCCTTTTCTATAGTAAATTTTTCAAAAAATAATTTTTTACTGTCGCAAATTTTAAATATCCCAGGGATTGCCTTTTCTATAGTAAATTATTCAAAAAATAATTTTTTACTGTCGCAAATTTTAATTACGCCAGGGTTTGGCTTTTCTATAGTAAATTATTCAAAAAATAATTTTCTACTGTCGCAAATTTTAATTGCGCCAGGGATTGCCTTTTCTATAGTAAATTATTCAAAAAATAATTTTCTACTGTCGCAAATTTTAATTACGCCAGGGATTGCCTTTTCTATAGTAAATTATTCAAAAAAAAATTTTATACTGTCGCAAATTTTAATTACGCCAGGGATTGCCTTTTCTATAGTAAATTATTCAAAAAATAATTTTATACTGTCGCAAATTTTAATTACGCCAGGGATTGCCTTTTCTGTAGTAAATTTTTCAAAAATTAATTTTATACTGTCGCAAATTTTAAGTGCGCCAGGGATTGCCTTTTCTATAGTAAATAATTCAAAAAATAATTTTCTACTGTCGCAAATTTTAATTACGCCAGGTATTGCCTTTTCTATAGTAAATTATTCAAAAAATAATTTTTTACTGTCGCAAATTTTAATTGCGCCAGGGATTGCCTTTTCTATAGTAAATTTCTCACAAAATAATTTTTTACTGTCGCAAATTTTAAGTGCGCCAGGGATTGCCTTTTCTATAGTAAACTTTTCAAAAAATAATTTTCTACTGTCGCAAAATTTAAATATCCCAGGGATTGCCTTTTCTATAGTAAATTTCTCACAAAATAATTTTTTACTGTCGCAAATTTTAATTGCGCCAGGGATTGCTTTTTCTATAGTAAATTATTCAAAAAATAATTTTCTACTGTCGCAAATTTTAATTACGCCAGGGATTGCCTTTTCTATAGTAAATTATTCAAAAAATAATTTTATGCTGTCGCAAATTTTAATTACGCCAGGGATTGCCTTTCTATAGTAAATTTTTCAAAAATTAATTTTATACTGTCGCAAATTTTAAGTGCGCCAGGGATTGCCTTTTCTATAGTAAATTATTCAAAAAATAATTTTTTACTGTCGCAAGTTTTAATTACGCCAGGGATTGCCTTTTCTATAGTAAATTTTTCAAAAAATAATTTTTTACTGTCGCAAATTTTAAATATCCCAGGGATTGCCTTTTCTATAGTAAATTATTCAAAAAATAATTTTTTACTGTCGCAAGTTTTAATTACGCCAGGGATTGCCTTTTCTATAGTAAATTTTTCAAAAAATAATTTTTTACTGTCGCAAATTTTAAATATCCCAGGGATTGCCTTTTCTATAGTAAATTATTCAAAAAATAATTTTTTACTATCGAAAATTTTAAATACGCCAGGGATTGCCTTTTCTATAGTAAATTATTCAAAAAATAATTTTCTACTGTCGCAAATTTTAATTGCGCCAGGATTGCCTTTTCTATAGTAAATTATTCAAAAAATAATTTTCTACTGTCGCAAATTTTAATTGCGCCAGGGATTGCCTTTTGTATAGTAAACCTTTCAAAAAATAATTTTCTACTGTCGCAAATTTTAATTACGCCAGGGATTGCCTTTTCTATAGTAAATTTTTAAAAAAATAATTTTTTTACTGTCGCAAATTTTAAATATCCCAGGGATTGCCTTTTCTATAGTAAATTATTCAAAAAATAATTTTTTACTGTCGCAAATTTTAAGTGCGCCAGGGATTGCCTTTTCTATAGTAAACTTTTCAAAAAATAATTTTTTACTGTCGCAAATTTTAAGTGCGCCAGGGATTGCCTTTTCTATAGTAAATTATTCAAAAAATAATTTTTTACTGTCGCAAATTTTAATTGCGCCAGGGATTGCCTTTTCTATAGTAAATTATTCAAAAAATAATTTTCTACTGTCGCAAATTTTAATTGCGCCAGGGATTGCCTTTTCTATAGTAAATTTCTCACAAAATAATTTTTTACTGTCGCAAATTTTAATTGCGCCAGGGATTGCCCTTTCTATAGTAAATTATTCAAAAAATAATTTTCAACTGTCGCAAATTTTAATTGCGCCAAGGATTGCCTTTTCTATAGTAAATTATTCAAAAAATAATTTTTTACTGTCGCAAATTTTAAGTGCGCCAGGGATTGCCTTTTCTATAGTAAATTATTCAAAAAATAATTTTCTACTGTCGCAAATTTTAATTACGCCAGGGATTGCCTTTTCTATAGTAAATTATTCAAAAATAATTTTTATACTGTCGCAAATTTTAATTGCGCCAGGGATTGCCTTTTCTATAGTAAATTATTCAAAAAATAATTTTCTACTGTCGCAAATTTTAATTACGACAGGGATTGCCTTTTCTATAGTGAATTATTCAAAAAATAATTTTCTACTGTCGCAAATTTTAATTGCGCCAGGGATTGCCTTTTCTATAGTAAATTATTCAAAAAATTATTTTATACTGTCGCAAATTTTCATTACGCCAGGGATTGCCTTTTCTATAGTAAATTATTCAAAAAATAATTTTTTACTGTCGCAAATTTTAAGTGCGCCAGGGATTGCCTTTTCTATAGTAAATTATTCAAAAAATAATTTTTTACTGTCGCAAATTTTAAATATCCCAGGGATTGCCTTTTCTATAGTAAATTTCTCACAAATTAATTTCTTATTGTGGCAATTTTTAAATACGCCAGGGATTGCCTTTTCTATAGTAAATTATTCAAAAAATAATTTTCAACTGTCGCAAATTTTAAGTGCGCCAGGGATTGCCTTTTCTATTCAAAAAAATAATTTTCTACTGTCGCATATTTTAATTGCGCCAGGGATTGCCTTTTATACAGTAAATTTTTCAAAAAATAATTTTTTACGGTCGCAAATTTTAAATATCCCAGGGATTGCCTTTTCTATAGTATATTTCTCACAAATTAATTTCTTACTGTCGCAAATTTTAAATACGCCAGGGATTGCCTTTTCTGGAGTAAATTATTCAAAAAATAATTTTCAACTGTCGCAAATTTTAATTACGCCAGGGATTCCCTTTTCTATAGTAAATTATTCAAAAAATAATTTTTTACTGTCGCAAATTTTAAGTGCGCCAGGGATTGCCTTTTCTATAGTAAATTATTCAAAAAATAATTTTCTACTGTCGCAATTTTTAATTGCGCCAGGAATTGCCTTTTCTACAGTAAATTTTTCAAAAAATAATTTTTTACTGTCGCAAATTTTAATTGCGCCAGGGATTGCCTTTTCTATAGTAAATTATTCAAAAAATAATTTTCTACTGTCGCAAATTTTAATTACGCCAGGGATTGCCTTTTCTATAGTAAATTTTTAAAAAAATAATTTTTTTACTGTCGCAAATTTTAAATATCCCAGGGATTGCCTTTTCTATAGTAAATTATTCAAAAAATAATTTTTTACTGTCGCAAATTTTAAGTGCGCCAGGGATTGCCTTTTCTATAGTAAACTTTTCAAAAAATAATTTTTTACTGTCGCAAATTTTAAGTGCGCCAGGGATTGCCTTTTCTATAGTAAATTATTCAAAAAATAATTTTTTACTGTCGCAAATTTTAATTGCGCCAGGGATTGCCTTTTCTATAGTAAATTATTCAAAAAATAATTTTCTACTGTCGCAAATTTTAATTGCGCCAGGGATTGCCTTTTCTATAGTAAATTTCTCACAAAATAATTTTTTACTGTCGCAAATTTTAATTGCGCCAGGGATTGCCCTTTCTATAGTAAATTATTCAAAAAATAATTTTCAACTGTCGCAAATTTTAATTGCGCCAAGGATTGCCTTTTCTATAGTAAATTATTCAAAAAATAATTTTTTACTGTCGCAAATTTTAAGTGCGCCAGGGATTGCCTTTTCTATAGTAAATTATTCAAAAAATAATTTTCTACTGTCGCAAATTTTAATTACGCCAGGGATTGCCTTTTCTATAGTAAATTATTCAAAAATAATTTTATACTGTCGCAAATTTTAATTGCGCCAGGGATTGCCTTTTCTATAGTAAATTATTCAAAAAATAATTTTCTACTGTCGCAAATTTTAATTACGCCAGGGATTGCCTTTTCTATAGTAAATTATTCAAAAAATAATTTTCTACTGTCGCAAATTTTAATTGCGCCAGGGATTGCCTTTTCTATAGTAAATTATTCAAAAAATTATTTTATACTGTCGCAAATTTTAATTACGCCAGGGATTGCCTTTTCTATAGTAAATTATTCAAAAAATAATTTTTTACTGTCGCAAATTTTAAGTGCGCCAGGGATTGCCTTTTCTATAGTAAATTATTCAAAAAATAATTTTTTACTGTCGCAAATTTTAAATATCCCAGGGATTGCCTTTTCTATAGTAAATTTCTCACAAATTAATTTCTTATTGTGGCAATTTTTAAATACGCCAGGGATTGCCTTTTCTATAGTAAATTATTCAAAAAATAATTTTCAACTGTCGCAAATTTTAAGTGCGCCAGGGATTGCCTTTTCTATTCAAAAAATAATTTTCTACTGTCGCAAATTTTAATTGCGCCAGGGATTGCCTTTTATACAGTAAATTTTTCAAAAAATAATTTTTTACGGTCGCAAATTTTAAATATCCCAGGGATTGCCTTTTCTATAGTATATTTCTCACAAATTAATTTCTTACTGTCGCAAATTTTAAATACGCCAGGATTGCCTTTTCTGGAGTAAATTATTCAAAAAATAATTTTCAACTGTCGCAAATTTTAATTACGCCAGGGATTCCCTTTTCTATAGTAAATTATTCAAAAAATAATTTTTTACTGTCGCAAATTTTAAGTGCGCCAGGGATTGCCTTTTCTATAGTAAATTATTCAAAAAAATAATTTTCTACTGTCGCAATTTTTAATTGCGCCAGGAATTGCCTTTTCTACAGTAAATTTTTCAAAAAATAATTTTTTACTGTCGCAAATTTTAATTGCGCCATGGATTGCCTTTTCTATAGTAAATTATTCAAAAAATTATTTTATACTGTCGCAAATTTTAATTACGCCAGGGATTGCCTTTTCTATAGTAAATTATTCAAAAAATAATTTTTTACTGTCGCAAATTTTAAGTGCGCCAGGGATTGCCTTTTCTATAGTAAATTATTCAAAAAATAATTTTTTACTGTCGCAAATTTTAAATATCCCAGGGACTGCCTTTTCTATAGTAAATTTCTCACAAATTAATTTCTTATTGTGGCAAATTTTAAATACGCCAGGGATTGCCTTTTCTATAGTAAATTATTCAAAAAATAATTTTAAACTGTCGCAAATTTTAAGTGCGCCAGGGATTGCCTTTTCTATTCAAAAAATAATTTTCTACTGTCGCAAATTTTAATTGCGCCAGGATTGCCTTTTCTACAGTAAATTTTTCAAAAAATAATTTTTTACTGTCGCAAATTTTAAATATCCCAGGGATTGCCTTTTCTATAGTAAATTTCTCACAAATTAATTTCTTACTCTCGCAAATTTTAAATACGCCAGGGATTGCCTTTTCTATAGTAAATTATTCAAAAAATAATTTTCAACTGTCGCAAATTTTAATTACGCCAGGGATTCCCTTTTCTATAGTAAATTATTCAAAAAATAATTTTTTACTGTCGCAAATTTTAAGTGCGCCAGGGATTGCCTTTTCTATAGTAAATTATTCAAAAAATAATTTTATACTGTCGCAAATTTTAATTACGCCAGGGATTGCCTTTTCTACAGTAAATTTTTCAAAAAATAATTTTTTACTGTCGCAAATTTTAATTGCGCCAGGGATTGCCTTTTCTATAGTAAATTATTCAAAAAATAATTTTATACTGTCGCAAATTTTAATTGCGCCAGGGATTGCCTTTTGTATAGTAAAACCTTTCAAAAAATAATATTCTACTGTCGCAAATTTTAATTACGCCAGGGATTGCCTTTTCTATAGTAAATTTTTAAAAAAATAATTTTTTACTGTCGCAAATTTTAAATATCCCAGGGAATGCCTTTTCTATAGTAAATTATTCAAAAAATAATTTTTTACTGTCGCAAATTTTAAGTGCGCCAGGGATTGCCTTTTCTATAGTAAACTTTTCAAAAAATAATTTTTTACTGTCGCAAATTTTAAGTGCGCCAGGGATTGCCTTTTCTATAGCAAATTATTCAAAAAATAATTTTTTACTGTCGCAAATTTTAATTGCGCCAGGGATTGCCTTTTCTATAGTAAATTATTCAAAAAATAATTTTCTACTGTCGCAATTTTTAATTGCGCCAGGAATTGCCTTTTCTACAGTAAATTTTTCAAAAAATAATTTTTTACTGTCGCAAATTTTAATTGCGCCAGGGATTGCCTTTTCTATAGTAAATTATTCAAAAAATTATTTTATACTGTCGCAAATTTTAATTACGCCAGGGATTGCCTTTTCTATAGTAAATTATTCAAAAAATAATTTTTTACTGTCGCAAATTTTAAGTGCGCCAGGGATTGCCTTTTCTATAGTAAATTATTCAAAAAATAATTTTTTACTGTCGCAAATTTTAAATATCCCAGGGACTGCCTTTTCTATAGTAAATTTCTCACAAATTAATTTCTTATTGTGGCAAATTTTAAATACGCCAGGGATTGCCTTTTCTATAGTAAATTATTCAAAAAATAATTTTAAACTGTCGCAAATTTTAAGTGCGCCAGGGATTGCCTTTTCTATTCAAAAAATAATTTTCTACTGTCGCAAATTTTAATTGCGCCAGGGATTGCCTTTTCTACAGTAAATTTTTCAAAAAATAATTTTTTACTGTCGCAAATTTTAAATATCCCAGGGATTGCCTTTTCTATAGTAAATTTCTCACAAATTAATTTCTTACTCTCGCAAATTTTAAATACGCCAGGGATTGCCTTTTCTATAGTAAATTATTCAAAAAATAATTTTCAACTGTCGCAAATTTTAATTACGCCAGGGATTCCCTTTTCTATAGTAAATTATTCAAAAAATAATTTTTTACTGTCGCAAATTTTAAGTGCACCAGGGATTGCCTTTTCTATAGTAAATTATTCAAAAAATAATTTTATACTGTCGCAAATTTTAATTACGCCAGGGATTGCCTTTTCTACAGTAAATTTTTCAAAAAATAATTTTTTACTGTCGCAAATTTTAATTGCGCCAGGGATTGCCTTTTCTATAGTAAATTATTCAAAAAATAATTTTATGCTGTCGCAAATTTTAATTGCGCCAGGGATTGCCTTTTGTATAGTAAACCTTTCAAAAAATAATTTTCTACTGTCGCAAATTTTAATTACGCCAGGGATTGCCTTTTCTATAGTAAATTTTTAAAAAAATAATTTTTTACTGTCGCAAATTTTAAATATCCCAGGGATTGCCTTTTCTATAGTAAATTATTCAAAAAATAATTTTTTACTGTCGCAAATTTTAAGTGCGCCAGGGATTGCCTTTTCTATAGTAAACTTTTCAAAAAATAATTTTTTACTGTCGCAAATTTTAAGTGCGCCAGGGATTGCCTTTTCTATAGTAAATTATTCAAAAAATAATTTTTTACTGTCGCAAATTTTAATTGCGCCAGGGATTGCCTTTTCTATAGTAAATTATTCAAAAAATAATTTTCTACTGTCGCAAATTTTAATTGCGCCAGGGATTGCCTTTTCTATAGTAAATTTCTCACAAAATAATTTTTTACTGTCGCAAATTTTAATTGCGCCAGGGATTGCCTTTTCTATAGTAAATTATTCAAAAAATAATTTTCAACTGTCGCAAATTTTAATTGCGCCAAGGATTGCCTTTTCTATAGTAAATTATTCAAAAAATAATTTTTTACTGTCGCAAATTTTAAGTGCGCCAGGGATTGCCTTTTCTATAGTAAATTATTCAAAAAATAATTTTCTACTGTCGCAAATTTTAATTACGCCAGGGATTGCCTTTTCTATAGTAAATTATTCAAAAATAATTTTATACTGTCGCAAATTTTAATTGCGCCAGGGATTGCCTTTTCTATAGTAAATTATTCAAAAAATAATTTTCTACTGTCGCAAATTTTAATTACGCCAGGGATTGCCTTTTCTATAGTAAATTATTCAAAAAATAATTTTCTACTGTCGCAAATTTTAATTGCGCCATATAGTAAATTATTCAAAAAATTATTTTATACTGTCGCAAATTTTAATTACGCCAGGGATTGCCTTTTCTATAGTAAATTATTCAAAAAATAATTTTTTACTGTCGCAAATTTTAAGTGCGCCAGGGATTGCCTTTTCTATAGTAAAATATTCAAAAAATAATTTTTTACTGTCGCAAATTTTAAATATCCCAGGGATTGCCTTTTCTATAGTAAATTTCTCACAAATTAATTTCTTATTGTGGCAATTTTTAAATACGCCAGGGATTGCCTTTTCTATAGTAAATTATTCAAAAAATAATTTTCAACTGTCGCAAATTTTAAGTGCGCCAGGGATTGCCTTTTCTATTCAAAAAATAATTTTCTACTGTCGCAAATTTTAATTGCGCCAGGGAATGCCTTTTCTACAGTAAATTTTCAAAAAATAATTTTTTACGGTCGCAAATTTTAAATATCCCAGGGATTGCCTTTTCTATAGTATATTTCTCACAAATTAATTTCTTACTGTCGCAAATTTTAAATACGCCAGGGATTGCCTTTTCTATAGTAAATTATTCAAAAAATAATTTTCAACTGTCGCAAATTTTAATTACGCCAGGGATTCCCTTTTCTATAGTAAATTATTCAAAAATAATTTTTACTGTCGCAAATTTTAAGTGCGCCAGGGATTGCCTTTTCTATAGTAAATTATTCAAAAAATAATTTTCTACTGTCGCAATTTTAATTGCGCCAGGAATTGCCTTTTCTACAGTAAATTTTTCAAAAAATAATTTTTTACTGTCGCAAATTTTAATTGCGCCAGGGATTGCCTTTTCTATAGTAAATTATTCAAAAAATTATTTTATACTGTCGCAAATTTTAATTACGCCAGGGATTGCCTTTTCTATAGTAAATTGTTCAAAAAATAATTTTTTACTGTCGCAAATTTTAAGTGCGCCAGGGATTGCCTTTTCTATAGTAAATTATTCAAAAAATAATTTTTTACTGTCGCAAATTTTAAATATCCCAGGGATTGCCTTTTCTATAGTAAATTTCTCACAAATTAATTTCTTATTGTGGCAAATTTTAAATACGCCAGGGATTGCCTTTTCTATAGTAAATTATTCAAAAAATAATTTTAAACTGTCGCAAATTTTAAGTGCGCCAGGGATTGCCTTTTCTATTCAAAAAATAATTTTCTACTGTCGCAAATTTTAATTGCGCCAGGGATTGCCTTTTCTACAGTAAATTTTTCAAAAAATAATTTTTTACTGTCGCAAATTTTAAATATCCCAGGGATTGCCTTTTCTATAGTAAATTTCTCACAAATTAATTTCTTACTCTCGCAAATTTTAAATACGCCAGGGATTGCCTTTTCTATAGTAAATTATTCAAAAAATAATTTTCAAATGTCGCAAATTTTAATTACGCCAGGGATTCCCTTTTCTATAGTAAATTATTCAAAAAATAATTTTTTACTGTCGCAAATTTTAAGTGCGCCAGGGATTGCCTTTTCTATAGTAAATTATTCAAAAAATAATTTTCTACTGTCGCAATTTTTAATTGCGCCAGGAATTGCCTTTTCTACAGTAAATTTTTCAAAAAATTATTTTTTACTGTCGCAAATTTTAATTGCGCCAGGGATTGCCTTTTCTATAGTAAATTATTCAAAAAATAATTTTCTACTGTCGCAAATTTTAAATATCCCAGGGATTGCCTTTTCTATAGTAAATTATTCAAAAGATAATTTTCTACTGTCGCAAATTTTAATTACGCCAGGGATTGCCTTTTCTATAGTTAATTATTCAAAAAATAATTTTATACTGTCGCAAATTTTAATTACGCCAGGGATTGCCTTTTCTATAGTAAATTTTTTAAAAATTAAATTTATACTGTCGCAAATTTTAAGTGCGCCAGGGATTGCCTTTTCTATAGTAAATTATTCAAAAAATAATTTTCTACTGTCGCAAATTTTAATTACGCCAGGGATTGCCTTTTCTATAGTAAATTTTGCAAAAAATAATTTTTTACTGTCGCAAATTTTAATTGCGCCAGGGATTGCCTTTTCTATAGTAAATTATTCAAAAAATAATTTTCAACTGTCGCAAATTTTAATTACGCCAGGGATTGCCTTTTCTATAGTAAATTTTGCAAAAAATAATTTTATACTGTCGCAAATTTTAATTACGCCAGGGATTGCCTTTTCTATAGTAAATTATTCAAAAAATAATTTTTTACTGTCGCAAATTTTAATTACGCCAGGGATTGCCTTTTCTATAGTAAATTATTCAAAAAATAATTTTCTACTGTCGCAAATTTTAATTACGCCAGGGATTGCCTTTTCTATAGTAAATTATTCAAAAAATAATTTTATACTGTCGCAAATTATAATTACGCCAGGGATTGCCTTTTCTATAGTAAATTATTCAAAAAATAATTTTCTACTGTCGCAAAATTTAATTGCGCCAGGGATTGCTTTTCTACAGTAAATTTTTCAAAAAATAATTTTTTACTGTCGCAAATTTTAATTACGCCAGGGATTGCCTTTTCTATAGTAAATTATTCAAAAAATAATTTTCTAATGTCGCAAATTTTAATTACGCCAGGGATTGCCTTTTCTATAGTAAACTTTTCAAAAAATAGTTTTCCACTGTCGCAAATTTTAATTGCGCCAGGGATTGCCTTTTCTATAGTGAATTTCTCACAAAATAATTTTTTACTGTCGCAAATTTTAATTGCGCCAGGGATTGCCTTTTCTATAGTAAATTATTCAAAAAATAATTTTCTAATGTCGCAAATTTTAATTACGCCAGGGATTGCCTTTTCTATAGTAAATTATTCAAAAATAATTTTTTACTGTCGCAAATTTTAAATATCCCAGGGATTGCCTTTTCTATAGTAAATTTCTCACAAATTAATTTTATACTCTCGCAAATTATAATTACGCCAGGGATTGCCTTTTCTATAGTAAATTATTCAAAAAATAATTTTCTAATGTCGCAAATTTTAATTACGCCAGGGATTGCCTTTTCTATAGTAAACTTTTCAAAAAATAGTTTTCTACTGTCGCAAATTTTAATTGCGCCAGGGATTGCCTTTTCTATAGTGAATTTCTCACAAAATAATTTTTTACTGTCGCAAATTTTAATTGCGCCAGGGATTGCCTTTTCTATAGTAAATTATTCAAAAATAATTTTCTAATGTCGCAAATTTTAATTACGCCAGGGATTGCCTTTTCTATTGTAAACTTTTCAAAAAATAGTTTTCTACTGTCGCAAATTTTAATTGCGCCAGGGATTGCCTTTTCTATAGTGAATTTCTCACAAAATAATTTTTTACTGTCGCAAATTTTAATTGCGCCAGGGATTGCCTTTTCTATAGTAAATTATTCAAAAAATAATTTTATACTGTCGCAAATTTTAATTGCGCCAGGGATTGCCTTTTCTATAGTAAATTATTCAAAAAATAATTTTTTACTGTCGCAAATTTTAAATATCCCAGGGATTGCCTTTTCTATAGTAAATTATCCAAAAAATAATTTTTTACTGTCGCAAATTTTAAATATCCCAGGGATTGCCTTTTCTATAGTAAATTTCTCACAAATTAATTTTTTATTGTCGCAAATTTTAATTGCACCAGGGATTGCCTTTTCTATAGTAAATTATTCAAAAATAATTTTCAACTGTCGCAAATTTTAATTACGCCAGGGTTTGGCTTTTCTATAGTAAATTATTCAAAAAATAATTTTCTACTGTCGCAAATTTTAATTGCGCCAGGGATTGCCTTTTCTATAGTAAATTATTCAAAAAATAACTTTCTACTGTCGCAAATTTTAATTACGCCAGGGATTGCCTTTTCTATAGTAAATTATTCAAAAAATAATTTTCTACTGTCGCAAATTTTAATTACGCCAGGGATTGCCTTTTCTATAGTAAATTATTCAAAAAATAATTTTATACTGTCGCAAATTTTAATTACGCCAGGGATTGCCTTTTCTATAGTAAATTATTCAAAAAATAATTTTATACTGTCGCAAATTTTAATTGCGCCAGGGATTGCCTTTTCTATAGTAAATTTCTCGCAAAATAATTTTTTACTGTCGCAAATTTTAAGTGCGCCAGGGATTGCCTTTTCTATAGTAAACTTTTCAAAAAATAATTTTCTACTGTCGCAAAATTTAAATATCCCAGGGATTGCCTTTTCTATAGTAAATTTCTCACAAAATAATTTTTTACTGTCGCAAATTTTAATTGCGCCAGGGATTGCCTTTTCTATAGTAAATTATTCAAAAAATAATTTTCTACTGTCGCAAATTTTAATTACGCCAGGTATTGCCTTTTCTATAGTAAATTATTCAAAAAATAATTTTATGCTGTCGCAAATTTTAATTACGCCAGGGATTGCCTTTTCTATAGTAAATTTTTCAAAAATTAATTTTATACTGTCGCAAAGTTTAAGTGCGCCTGGGATTGCCTTTTCTATAGTAAATTATTCAAAAAATAATTTTTTACTGTCGCAAGTTTTAATTACGCCAGGAATTGCCTTTTCTATAGTAAATTTTTCAAAAAATAATTTTTTACTGTCGCAAATTTTAAATATCCCAGGGATTGCCTTTTCTATAGTAAATTATTCAAAAAATAATTTTTTACTGTCGAAAATTTTAAATACGCCAGGGATTGCCTTTTCTATAGTAAATTATTCAAAAAATAATTTTCTACTGTCGCAAATTTTAATTGCGCCAGGGATTGCCTTTTCTATAGTAAATTATTCAAAAAATAATTTTCTACTGTCGCAAATTTAATTGCGCCAGGGATTGCCTTTTGTATAGTAAACCTTTCAAAAAATAATTTTCTACTGTCGCAAATTTTAATTACGCCAGGGATTGCCTTTTCTATAGTAAATTTTTAAAAAAATAATTTTTTACTGTCGCAAATTTTAAATATCCAAGGAATTGCCTTTTCTATAGTAAATTATTCAAAAAATAATTTTTTACTGTCGCAAATTTTAAGTGCGCCAGGGATTGCCTTTTCTATAGTAAACTTTTCAAAAAATAATTTTTTACTGTCGCAAATTTTAAGTGCGCCAGGGATTGCCTTTTCTATAGTAAATTATTCAAAAAATAATTTTTTACTGTCGCAAATTTTAATTGCGCCAGGGATTGCCTTTTCTATAGTAAATTATTCAAAAAATAATTTTCTACTGTCGCAAATTTTAATTGCGCCAGGGATTGCCTTTTCTATAGTAAGTTTCTCACAAAATAATTTTTTACTGTCGCAAATTTTAATTGCTCCAGGGATTGCCTTTTCTATAGTAAATTATTCAAAAAATAATTTTCAACTGTCGCAAATTTTAATTGCGCCAAGGATTGCCTTTTCTATAGTAAATTATTCAAAAAATAATTTTTTACTGTCGCAAATTTTAAGTGCGCCAGGGATTGCCTTTTCTATAGTAAATTATTCAAAAAATAATTTTCTACTGTCGCAAATTTTAATTACGCCAGGGATTGCCTTTTCTATAGTAAATTATTCAAAAATAATTTTATACTGTCGCAAATTTTAATTGCGCCAGGGATTGCCTTTTCTATAGTAAATTATTCAAAAAATAATTTTCTACTGTCGCAAATTTTAATTACGCCAGGGATTGCCTTTTCTATAGTAAATTATTCAAAAAATAATTTTCTACTGTCGCAAATTTTAATTGCGCCAGGGATTGCCTTTTCTATAGTAAATTATTCAAAAAATTATTTTATACTGTCGCAAATTTTAATTACGCCAGGGATTGCCTTTTCTATAGTAAATTATTCAAAAAATAATTTTTTACTGTCGCAAATTTTAAGTGCGCCAGGGATTGCCTTTTCTATAGTAAATTATTCAAAAAATATTTTTTTACTGTCGCAAATTTTAAATATCCCAGGGATTGCCTTTTCTATAGTAAATTTCTCACAAATTAATTTCTTATTGTGGCAATTTTTAAATACGCCAGGGATTGCCTTTTCTATAGTAAATTATTCAAAAAATAATTTTCAACTGTCGCAAATTTTAAGTGCGCCAGGGATTGCCTTTTCTATTCAAAAAATAATTTTCTACTGTCGCAAATTTTAATTGCGCCAGGGATTGCCTTTTCTACAGTAAATTTTTCAAAAAATAATTTTTTACGGTCGCAAATTTTAAATATCCCAGGGATTGCCTTTTCTATTAGTATATTTCTCACAAATTAATTTCTTACTGTCGCAAATTTTAAATACGCCAGGGATTGCCTTTTCTATAGTAAATTATTCAAAAAATAATTTTCAACTGTCGCAAATTTTAATTACGCCAGGGATTCCCTTTTCTATAGTAAATTATTCAAAAAATAATTTTTTACTGTCGCAAATTTTAAGTGCGCCAGGGATTGCCTTTTCTATAGTAAATTATTCAAAAAATAATTTTCTACTGTCGCAATTTTTAATTGCGCCAGGAATTGCCTTTTCTACAGTAAATTTTTCAAAAAATAATTTTTTACTCTCGCAAATTTTAATTGCGCCAGGGATTGCCTTTTCTATAGTAAATTATTCAAAAAATTATTTTATACTGTCGCAAATTTTAATTACGCCAGGGATTGCCATTTCTATAGTAAATTATTCAAAAAATAATTTTTTACTGTCGCAAATTTTAAGTGCGCCAGGGATTGCCTTTTCTATAGTAAATTATTCAAAAAATAATTTTTTACTGTCGCAAATTTTAAATATCCCAGGGATTGCCTTTTCTATAGTAAATTTCTCACAAATTAATTTCTTATTGTGGCAAATTTTAAATACGCCAGGGATTGCCTTTTCTATAGTAAATTATTCAAAAAATAATTTTAAACTGTCGCAAATTTTAAGTGCGCCAGGGATTGCCTTTTCTATTCAAAAAATAATTTTCTACTGTCGCAAATTTTAATTGCGCCAGGGATTGCCTTTTCTACAGTAAATTTTTCAAAAATAATTTTTTTACTGTCGCAAATTTTAAATATCCCAGGGATTGCCTTTTCTATAGTAAATTTCTCACAAATTAATTTCTTACTCTCGCAAATTTTAAATACGCCAGGGATTGCCTTTTCTATAGTAAATTATTCAAAAAATAATTTTCAACTGTCGAAAATTTTAATTACGCCAGGGATTCCCTTTTCTATAGTAAATTATTCAAAAAATAATTTTTTACTGTCGCAAATTTTAAGTGCGCCAGGGATTGCCTTTTCTATAGTAAATTATTCAAAAAATAATTTTCTACTGTCGCAATTTTTAATTGCGCCAGGAATTGCCTTTTCTACAGTAAATTTTTCAAAAAATAATTTTTTACTGTCGCAAATTTTAATTGCGCCAGGGATTGCCTTTTCTATAGTAAATTATTCAAAAAATAATTTTATGCTGTCGCAAATTTTAATTGCGCCAGGGATTGCCTTTTGTATAGTAAACCTTTCAAAAAATAATTTTCTACTGTCGCAAATTTTAATTACGCCAGGGATTGCCTTTTCTATAGTAAATTTTTAAAAAAATAATTTTTTACTGTCGCAAATTTTAAATATCCCAGGGATTGCCTTTTCTATAGTAAATTATTCAAAAATAATTTTTTACTGTCGCAAATTTTAAGTGCGCCAGGGATTGCCTTTTCTATAGTAAACTTTTCAAAAAATAATTTTTTACTGTCGCAAATTTTAAGTGCGCCAGGGATTGCCTTTTCTATAGTAAATTATTCAAAAAATAATTTTTTACTGTCGCAAATTTTAATTGCGCCAGGGATTACCTTTTCTATAGTAAATTATTCAAAAAATAATTTTTTACTGTCGCAAATTTTAAGTGCGCCAGGGATTGCCTTTTCTATAGTAAATTATTCAAAAAATAATTTTCTACTGTCGCAATTTTTAATTGCGCCAGGAATTGCCTTTTCTACAGTAAATTTTTCAAAAAATAATTTTTTACTGTCGCAAATTTTAATTGCGCCAGGGATTGCCTTTTCTATAGTAAATTATTCAAAAAATAATTTTCTACTGTCGCAAATTTTAAATATCCCAGGGATTGCCTTTTCTATAGTAAATTATTCAAAAGATAATTTTCTATTGTCGCAAATTTTAATTACGCCAGGGATTGCCTTTTCTATAGTTAATTATTCAAAAAATAATTTTATACTGTCGCAAATTTTAATTACGCCAGGGATTGCCTTTTCTATAGTAAATTTTTCAAAAATTAATTTTACACTGTCGCAAATTTTAAGTGCACCAGGGATTGCCTTTTCTATAGTAAATTATTCAAAAAATAATTTTCTACTGTCGCAAATTTTAATTACGCCAGGGATTGCCTTTTCTATAGTAAATTTTGCAAAAAATAATTTTTTACTGTCGCAAATTTTAATTGCGCCAGGGATTGCCTTTTCTATAGTAAATTATTCAAAAAATAATTTTCAACTGTCGCAAATTTTAATTACGCCAGGGATTGCCTTTTCTATGGTAAATTTTGCAAAAAATAATTTTATACTGTCGCAAATTTTAATTACGCCAGGGATTGCCTTTTCTATAGTAAATTATTCAAAAAATAATTTTTTACTGTCGCAAATTTTAATTACGCCAGCGATTGCCTTTTCTATAGTAAATTATTCAAAAAATAATTTTCTACTGTCGCAAATTTTAATTACGCCAGGGATTGCCTTTTCTATAGAAAATTATTCAAAAAATAATTTTATACTGTCGCAAATTATAATTACGCCAGGGATTGCCTTTTCTATAGTAAATTATTCAAAAAATAATTTTCTACTGTCGCAAATTTTAATTGCGCCAGGGATTGCCTTTCTACAGTAAATTTTTCAAAAAATAATGTTTTACTGTCGCAAATTTTAATTGCGCCAGGGATTGCCTTTTCTATAGTAAATTATTCAAAAAATAATTTTCTAATGTCGCAAATTTTAATTACGCCAGGGATTGCCTTTTCTATAGTAAACTTTTCAAAAAATAGTTTTCTACTGTCGCAAATTTTAATTGCGCCAGGGATTGCCTTTTCTATAGTGAATTTCTCACAAAATAATTTTTTACTGTCGCAAATTTTAATTGCGCCAGGGATTGCCTTTTCTATAGTAAATTATTCAAAAAATAATTTTATACTGTCGCAAATTTTAATTGCGCCAGGGATTGCCTTTTCTATAGTAAATTATTCAAAAAATAATTTTTTACTGTCGCAAATTTTAAATATCCCAGGGATTGCCTTTTCTATAGTAAATTATTCAAAAAATAATTTTTTACTGTCGCAAATTTTAAATATCCCAGGGATTGCCTTTTCTATAGTAAATTTCTCACAAATTAATTTTTTATTGTCGCAAATTTTAATTGCGCCAGAGATTGCCTTTTCTATAGTAAATTATTCAAAAAATAATTTTCAACTGTCGCAACTTTTAATTACGCCAGGGTTTGGCTTTTCTATAGTAAATTATTCAAAAAATAATTTTCTACTGTCGCAAATTTTAATTGCGCCAGGGATTGCCTTTTCTATAGTAAATTATTCAAAAAATAATTTTCTACTGTCGCAAATTTTAATTACGCCAGGGATTGCCTTTTCTATAGTAAATTATTCAAAAAATAATTTTATACTGTCGCAAATTTTAATTACGCCAGGGATTGCCTTTTCTATAGTAAATTATTCTAAAAATAATTTTATACTGTCGCAAATTTTAATTACGCCAGGGATTGCCTTTTCTATAGTAAATTATTCAAAAAATAATTTTCTACTGTCGCACATTTTAATTACGCCAGGGATTGCCTTTTCTATAGTAAATTATTCAAAAAATAATTTTATGCTGTCGCAAATTTTAATTACGCCAGGGATTGCCTTTTCTATAGTAAATTTTTCAAAAATTAATTTTATACTGTCGCAAATTTTAAGTGCGCCAGGGATTGCCTTTTCTATAGTAAATTATTCAAAAAATAATTTTTTACTGTCGCAAATTTTAATTGCGCCAGGGATTGCCTTTTCTATAGTAAATTTCTCACGAAATAATTTTTTACTGTCGCAAATTTTAAGTGCGCCAGGGATGATTGCCTTTTCTATAGTAAACTTTTCAAAAAATAATTTTCTACTGTCGCAAAATTTAAATATCCCAGGGATTGCCTTTTCTATAGTAAATTTCTCACAAAATAATTTTTTACTGTCGCAAATTTTAATTGCGCCAGGGATTGCCTTTTCTATAGTAAATTATTCAAAAAATAATTTTCTACTGTCGCAAATTTTAATTGCGCCAGGGATTGCCTTTTGTATAGTAAACCTTTCAAAAAATAATTTTCTACTGTCGCAAATTTTAATTACGCCAGGGATTGCCTTTTCTATAGTAAATTTTTAAAAAAATAATTTTTTACTGTCGCAAATTTTAAATATCCAAGGGATTGCCTTTTCTATAGTAAATTATTCAAAAATAATTTTTTACTGTCGCAAATTTTAAGTGCGCCAGGGATTGCCTTTTCTATAGTAAACTTTTCAAAAAATAATTTTTTACTGTCGCAAATTTTAAGTGCGCCAGGGATTGCCTTTTCTATAGTAAATTATTCAAAAAATAATTTTTTACTGTCGCAAATTTTAATTGCGCCAGGGATTGCCTTTTCTATAGTAAATTATTCAAAAAATAATTTTCTACTGTCGCAAATTTTAATTGCGCCAGGGATTGCCTTTTCTATAGTAAATTTCTCACAAAATAATTTTTTACTGTCGCAAATTTTAATTGCGCCAGGGATTGCCTTTTCTATAGTAAATTATTCAAAAAATAATTTTCAACTGTCGCAAATTTTAATTGCGCCAGGGATTGCCTTTTCTATAGTAAATTATTCAAAAAATAATTTTTTACTGTCGCAAATTTTAAGTGCGCCAGGGATTGCCTTTTCTATAGTAAACTTTTCAAAAAATAATTTTCTACTGTCGCAAATTTTAAGTGCGCCAGGGATTGCCTTTTCTATAGTAAACTTTTCAAAAAATAATTTTTTACTGTCGCAAATTTTAATTGCGCCAGCGATTGCCTTTTCTATAGTAAATTATTCAAAAAATAATTTTCAACTGTCGCAAATTTTAATTGCGCCAGGGATTGCCTTTTCTATAGTAAATTATTCAAAAAATAATTTTTTACTGTCGCAAATTTTAAATATCCCAGGGATTGCCTTTTCTATAGTAAATTATTCAAAAAATAATTTTTTACTGTCGCAAATATTAAGTGCGCCAGGGATTGCCTTTTCTATAGTAAACTTTTCAAAAAATAATTTTTTACTGTCGCAAATTTTAAATGCGCCAGGGATTGCCTTTTCTATAGTAAACTTTTCAAAAAATAATTTTTTACTGTCGCAAATTTTAAGTGCGCCAGGGATTGCCTTTTCTATAGTAAATTATTCAAAAAATAATTTTTTACTGTCGCAAATTTTAATTACGCCAGGGATTGCCTTTTCTATAGTAAATTATTCAAAAAATAATTTTATACTGTCGCAAATTTTAAGTGCGCCAGGGATTGCCTTTTCTATAGTAAATTATTCAAAAAATAATTTTATACTCTCGCAAATTTTAGTTACGCCAGGGATTGCCTTTTCTATAGTAAATTATTCAAAAAATAATTTTATACTGTCGCAAATTTTAATTACGCCAGGGATTGCCTTTTCTATAGTAAATTATTCAAAAAATAATTTTCAACTGTCGCAAATTTTAATTGCGCCAGGGATTGCCTTTTCTATAGTAAATTATTCAAAAAATAATTTTCTAATGTCGCAAATTTTAATTACGCCAGGGATTGCCTTTTCTATAGTAAACTTTTCAAAAAATAGTTTTCTACTGTCGCAAATTTTAATTGCGCCAGGGATTGCCTTTTCTATAGTAAATTTCTCACAAAATAATTTTTTACTGTCGCAAATTTTAATTACGCCAGGGTTTGGCTTTTCTATAGTAAATTATTCAAAAAATAATTTTCTACTGTCGCAAATTTTAATTGCGCCAGGGATTGCCTTTTCTATAGTAAATTATTCAAAAAATAATTTTCTACTGTCGCAAATTTTAATTACGCCAGGGATTGCCTTTTCTATAGTAAATTATTCAAAAAATAATTTTATACTGTCGCAAATTTTAATTACGCCAGGGATTGCCTTTTCTATAGTAAATTATTCAAAAAATAATTTTATACTGTCGCAAATTTTAATTACGCCAGGGATTGCCTTTTCTGTAGTAAATTTTTCAAAAATTAATTTTATACTGTCGCAAATTTTAAGTGCGCCAGGGATTGCCTTTTCTATAGTAAATAATTCAAAAAATAATTTTCTACTGTCGCAAATTTTAATTACGCCAGGTATTGCCTTTTCTATAGTAAATTATTCAAAAAATAATTTTTTACTGTCGCAAATTTTAATTGCGCCAGGGATTGCCTTTTCTATAGTAAATTTCTCACAAAATAATTTTTTACTGTCGCAAATTTTAAATGCGCCAGGGATTGCCTTTTCTATTGTAAACTTTTCAAAAAATAATTTTGTACTGTCGCAAAATTTAAATATCCCGGGGATTGCCTTTTCTATAGTAAATTTCTCACAAAATAATTTTTTACTGTCGCAAATTTTAATTGCGCCAGGGATTGCCTTTTCTATAGTAAATTATTCAAAAAATAATTTTCTATTGTCGCAAATTTAATTACGCCAGGGATTACCTTTTCTATAGTAAATTATTCAAAAAATAATTTTATACTCTCGCAAATTTTAATTACGCCAGGGATTGCCTTTTCTATAGTAAATTTTTCAAAAATTAATTTTATACTGTCGCAAATTTTAAGTGAGCCAGGGATTGCCTTTTCTATAGTAAATTATTCAAAAAATAATTTTTTACTGTCGCAAGTTTTAATTACGCCAGGGATTGCCTTTTCTATAGTAAATTTTTCAAAAAATAATTTTTTACTGTCGCAAATTTTAAATAACCAAGGGATTGCCTTTTCTATAGTAAATTATTCAAAAAATAATTTTTTACTGTCGAAAATTTTAAATACGCCAGGGATTGCCTTTTCTATAGTAAATTATTCAAAAAATAATTTTCTACTGTCGCAAATTTTAATTGCGCCAGGGATTGCCTTTTCTATAGTAAATTATTCAAAAAATAATTTTTTACTCTCGCAAATTTTAATTGCGCCAGGGATTGCCTTTTCTATAGTAAATTATTCAAAAAATAATTTTCTACTGTCGCAAATTTTAATTGCGCCAGGGATTGCCTTTTGTATAGTAAACCTTTCAAAAAATAATTTTCTACTGTCGCAAATTTTAATTACGCCAGGGATTGCCTTTTCTATAGTAAATTATTCAAAAAATAATTTTATACTGTCGCAAATTTTAATTACGCCAGGGATTGCCTTTTCTATAGTAAAATATTCAAAAAATAATTTTATACTGTCGCAAATTTTAAGTGCGCCAGGGATTGCCTTTTCTATAGTAAATTATTCAAAAAATAATTTTCAACTGTCGCAAATTTTAATTGCGCCAGGGATTGCCTTTTCTATAGTAAACTTTTCAAAAATAATTTTTTACTGTCGCAAATTTTAATTACGCCAGGAATTGCCTTTTCTATAGTAAATTATTCAAAAAATAATTTTATACTGTCGCAAATTTTAATTACGCCAGGGATTGCCTTTTCTATAGTAAATTATTCAAAAAATAATTTTATACTGTCGCAAATTTTAAGTGCGCCAGGGATTGCCTTTTCTATAGTAAATTATTCAAAAATAATTTTATACTGTCGCAAATTTTAATTACGCCAGGGATTGCCTTTTCTATAGTAAATTATTCAAAAAATAATTTTATACTGTCGCAAATTTTAAGTGCGCCAGGGATTGCCTTTTCTATAGTAAACTTTTCAAAAAATAATTTTCTACTGTCGCAAATTTTAAATGCGCCAGGGATTGCCTTTTCTATAGTAAATTTCTCACAAAATAATTTTTTACTGTCGCAAATTTTAATTGCGCCAGGGATTGCCTTTTCTATAGTAAATTATTCAAAAAATAATTTTCAACTGTCGCAAATTGTAATTACGCCAAGGATTGCCTTTTCTATAGTAAATTATTCAAAAAATAATTTTTTACTGTCGAAAATTTTAATTGCGCCAGGGATTGCCTTTTCTATAGTAAATTATTCAAAAAATATTTTTCAACTGTCGCAAATTTTAATTGCGCCAGCGATTGCCTTTTCTATAGTAAACTTTTCAAAAAATAATTTTTTACTGTCGCAAATTTTAAGTGCGCCAGGGATTGCCTTTTCTATAGTAAATTATTCAAAAAATAATTTTTTACTGTCGCAAATTTTAATTGCGCCAGGGATTGCCTTTTCTATAGTAAATTATTCAAAAAATAATTTTCTACTGTCGCAAATTGTAATTAAGGATTGCCTTTTCTATAGTAAATTATTCAAAAAATAATTTTTTACTGTCGCAAATTTTAATTGCGCCAGGGATTGCCTTTTCTATAGTAAATTATTCAAAAAATAATTTTCTACTGTCGCAAATATTTTAATTGCGCCAGGGATTGCCTTTTCTATAGTAAATTTCTCAGAAAATAATTTTTTACTGTCGCATATTTTAATTGCGCCAGGGATTGCCTTTTCTATAGTAAATTATTCAAAAAATAATTTTTTACTGTACGAAAATTTTAAATACGCCAGGGATTGCCTATTCTATAGTAAATTATTCAAAAAATAATTTTTTACTGTCGCAAATTTTAATTACGCCAGGGATTGCCTTTTCTATAGTAAAATATTCAAAAAATAATTTTATACTGTCGCAAATTTTAAGTGCGCCAGGGATTGCCTTTTCTATAGTAAATTATTCAAAAAATAATTTTCAACTGTCGCAAATTTTAATTGCGCCAGGGATTGCCTTTTCTATAGTAAACTTTTCAAAAAATAATTTTTTACTGTCGCAAATTTTAATTACGCCAGGGATTGCCTTTTCTATAGTAAATTATTCAAAAAATAATTTTATACTGTCGCAAATTTTAATTACGCCAGGGATTGCCTTTTCTATAGTAAATTATTCAAAAAATAATTTTATACTGTCGCAAATTTTAAGTGCGCCAGGGATTGCCTTTTCTATAGTAAATTATTCAAAAAATAATTTTATACTGTCGCAAATTTTAATTACGCCAGGGATTGCCTTTTCTATAGTAAATTATTCAAAAAATAATTTTATACTGTCGCAAATTTTAAGTGCGCCAGGGATTGCCTTTTCTATAGTAAACTTTTCAAAAAATAATTTTCTACTGTCGCAAATTTTAAATGCGCCAGGGATTGCCTTTTCTATAGTAAATTTCTCACAAAATAATTTTTTACTGTCGCAAATTTTAATTGCGCCAGGGATTGCCTTTTCTATAGTAAATTATTCAAAAAATAATTTTCAACTGTCGCAAATTGTAATTACGCCAAGGATTGCCTTTTCTATAGTAAATTATTCAAAAAATAATTTTTTACTGTCGAAAATTTTAATTGCGCCAGGGATTGCCTTTTCTATAGTAAATTATTCAAAAAATATTTTTCAACTGTCGCAAATTTTAATTGCGCCAGCGATTGCCTTTTCTATAGTAAACTTTTCAAAAAATAATTTTTTACTGTCGCAAATTTTAAGTGCGCCAGGGATTGCCTTTTCTATAGTAAATTATTCAAAAAATAATTTTTTACTGTCGCAAATTTTAATTGCGCCAGGGATTGCCTTTTCTATAGTAAATTATTCAAAAAATAATTTTCTACTGTCGCAAATTGTAATTAAGGATTGCCTTTTCTATAGTAAATTATTCAAAAAATAATTTTTTACTGTCGCAAATTTTAATTGCGCCAGGGATTGCCTTTTCTATAGTAAATTATTCAAAAAATAATTTTCTACTGTCGCAAATATTTTAATTGCGCCAGGGATTGCCTTTTCTATAGTAAATTTCTCACAAAATAATTTTTTACTGTCGCATATTTTAATTGCGCCAGGGATTGCCTTTTCTATAGTAAATTATTCAAAAAATAATTTTTTACTGTACGAAAATTTTAAATACGCCAGGGATTGCCTTTTCTATAGTAAATTATTCAAAAAATAATTTTTTACTGTCGCAAATTTTAATTGCGCCAGGGATTGCCTTTTCTATAGTAAATTATTCAAAAAATAATTTTATACTGTCGCAAATTTTAATTGCGCCAGGGATTGCCTTTTCTATAGTAAATTATTCAAAAAATAATTTTCTACTGTCGCAAATTGTAATTAAGGATTGCCTTTTCTATAGTAAATTATTCAAAAAATAATTTTTTACTGTCGCAAATTTTAAGTGCGCCAGGGATTGCCTTTTCTATAGTAAATTATTCAAAAAATAATTTTTTACTCTCGCAAATTTTAATTGCGCCAGGGATTGCCTTTTCTATATTAAATTATTCAAAAAATAATTTTCAACTGTCGCAAATTTTAATTACGCCAGGGATTGCCTTTTCTATAGTAAATTATTCAAAAAATAATTTTTTACTATCGCAAGTTTTAATTGCACCAGGGATTGCCTATTCTACAGTAAATTATTCAAAAAATAATTTTCTACTGTCGCAAATTTTAATTACGCCAGGGATTGCCTTTTATATAGTAAATTTTTCAAAAAATAATTTTCTACTGTCGCAAATTTTAATTACGCCAGGGATTGCCTTTTATATAGTAAATTTTTCAAAAATTAATTTTATACTGTCGCAAATTTTAAGTGCGCCAGGGATTGCCTTTTCTATAGTAAATTATTCAAAAAATAATTTTTTACTGTCGCAAATTTTAATTGCGCCAGGGATTGCCTTTTCTATAGTAAATTATTCAAAAAATAATTTTTTACTGTCGCAAATTTTAAGTGCGCCAGGGATTGCCTTTTCTACAGTAAATTTTCAAAAATTAATTTTTTACTGTCGCAAATTTTAAATACGCCAGGGATTGCCTTTTCTATAGTAAATTATTCAAAAAATAATTTTTTTCTGTCGCAAATTTTAAGTGCGCCAGGGATTGCCTTTTCTATAGTAAATTATTCAAAAAATAATTTTTTACTGTCGCAAATTTTAATTGCGCCAGGGATTGCCTTTTCTATAGTAAATTATTCAAAAAATAATTTTCTACTGTCGCAAATTTTAATTACGCCAGGGATTGCCTTTGCTATAGTAAATTATTCAAAAAATAATTTTTTACTGTCGCAAGTTTTAATTTCGCCAGGGATTGCCTTTTCTATAGTAAATTTTTCAAAAAATAATTTTTTACTGTCGCAAATTTTAAATATCCCAGGGATTGCCTTTTCTATAGTAAATTATTCAAAAAATAATTTTGTACTGTCGCAAATTTTAATTGCGCCAGGGATTGCCTTTTCTACAGTAAATTATTCAAAAAATAATTTTATACTGTCGCAAATTTTAAATACGCCAGGGATTGCCTTTTCTATAGTAAATTATTCAAAAAATAATTTTTTACTGTCGCAAATTTTAAGTGCGCCAGGGATTGCCTTTTCTATAGTAAACTTTTCAAAAAATAATTTTCTACTGTCGCAAATTTTAATTGCGCCAGGGATTGCCTTTTCTACAGTAAATTATTCAAAAAATAATTTTATACTGTCGCAAATTTTAAATACGCCAGGGATTGCCTTTTCTATAGTAAATTATTCAAAAAATAATTTTTTACTGTCGCAAATTTTAAGTGCGCCAGGGATTGCCTTTTCTATAGTAAATTATTCAAAAAATTATTTTTTACTCTCGCAAATTTTAAGTGCGCCAGGGATTGCCTTTTCTATAGTAAATTATTCAAAAAATAATTTTTTTACTGTCGCAAATTTTAAATACGCCAGGGATTGCCTTTTCTATAGTAAATTATTCAAAAAATTATTTTCTACTGTCGCAAATTTTAAATATCCCAGGGATTGCCTTTTCTATAGTAAATTATTCAAAAAATAATTTTTTACTGTCGCAAATTTTAAATACGCCAGGGATTGCCTTTTCTATAGTAAATTATTCAAAAAATAATTTTCTACTGTCGCAAATTTTAATTACGCCAGGGATTGCCTTTTATATAGTAAATTATTCAAAAATTAATTTTATACTGTCGCAAATTTTAATTACGCCAGGGATTGCCTTTTCTATAGTAAATTATTCAAAAAATAATTTTCTACTGTCGCAAATTTTAAATATCCCAGGGATTGCCTTTTCTATAGTAAATTATTCAAAAAATAATTTTCTACTGTCGCAAATTTTAATTACGCCAGGGATTGCATTTCTATAGTAAATTTTTCAAAAAATAATTTTATACTGTCGCAAATTTTAATCACGCCAGGGATTGCCTTTTCTATAGTAAATTTTTCAAAAATTAATTTTATACTGTCGCAAATTTTAAGTGCGCCAGGGATTGCCTTTTCTATAGTAAATTATTCAAAAAATAATTTTATACTGTCGCAAATTTTAAATACGCCAGGGATTGCCTTTTCTATAGTAAATTATTCAAAAAATAATTTTCTACTGTCGCAAATTTTAATTACGCCAGGGATTGCCTTTTCTATAGTAAATTATTCAAAAATTAATTTTATACTGTCGCAAATTTTAATTACGCCAGGGACTGCCTTTTCTATAGTAAATTATTCAAAAAATAATTTTCTACTGTCGCAAATTTTAAATACGCCAGGGATTGCCTTTTCTATAGTAAATTATTCAAAAAATAATTTTTTACTGTCGCAAATTTTAAGTGCGCCAGGGATTGCCTTTTCTATAGTAAATTATTCAAAAAATAATTTTTACTGTCGCAAATTTTAATTGCGCCAGGGATTGCCTTTTCTATAGTAAATTATTCAAAAAATAATTTTTTACTGTCGCAAATTTTAAATACGCCAGGGATTGCCTTTTCTATAGTAAATTATTCAAAAAATTATTTTCTACTGTCGCAAATTTTAAATATCCCAGGGATTGCCTTTTCTATAGTAAATTATTCAAAAAATAATTTTTTACTGTCGCAAATTTTAAATACGCCAGGGATTGCCTTTTCTATAGTAAATTATTCAAAAAATAATTTTCTACTGTCGCAAATTTTAATTACGCCAGGGATTGCCTTTTATATAGTAAATTATTCAAAAATTAATTTTATATTGTCGCAAATTTTAATTACGCCAGGATTGCCTTTTCTATAGTAAATTATTCAAAAAATAATTTTCTACTGTCGCAAATTTTAAATATCCCAGGGATTGCCTTTTCTATAGTAAATTATTCAAAAAATAATTTTCTACTGTCGCAAATTTTAATTACGCCAGGGATTGCCTTTTCTATAGTAAATTTTTCAAAAAATAATTTTATACTGTCGCAAATTTTAATCACGCCAGGGATTGCCTTTTCTATAGTAAATTTTTCAAAAATTAATTTTATACTGTCGCAAATTTTAAGTGCGCCAGGGATTGCCTTTTCTATAGTAAATTATTCAAAAAATAATTTTATACTGTCGCAAATTTTAAATACGCCAGGGATTGCCTTTTCTATAGTAAATTATTCAAAAAATAATTTTCTACTGTCGCAAATTTTAATTACGCCAGGGATTGCCTTTTCTATAGTAAATTATTCAAAAATTAATTTTCTACTGTCGCAAATTTTAATTACGCCAGGGACTGCCTTTTCTATAGTAAATTATTCAAAAAATAATTTTCTACTGTCGCAAATTTTAAATACGCCAGGGATTGCCTTTTCTATAGTAAATTATTCAAAAAATAATTTTTTACTGTCGCAAATTTTAAGTGCGCCAGGGATTGCCTTTTCTATAGTAAATTATTCAAAAAATAATTTTTTACTGTCGCAAATTTTAATTGCGCCAGGGATTGCCTTTTCTATAGTAAATTATTCAAAAAATAATTTTCTACTGTCGCAAATTTTAATTACGCCAGGGATTGCCTTTTCTATAGTAAATTATTCAAAAATTAATTTTATACTGTCGCAAATTTTAAGTGCGCCAGGGATTGCCTTTTCTATAGTAAATGATTCAAAAAATAATTTTATACTGTCGCAAATTTTAAATACGCCAGGGATTGCCTTTTCTATAGTAAATTATTCAAAAAATAATTTTCTACTGTCGCAAATTCTAAATATCCCAGGGATTGCCTTTTCTATAGTAAATTATTCAAAAAATAATTTTTTACTGTCGCAAATTTTAAATATGCCAGGGATTGCCTTTTCTATAGTAAATTATTCAAAAAATAATTTTCTACTGTCGCAAATTTTAATTACGCCAGGGATTGCCTTTTCTATAGTAAATTATTCAAAAATTAATTTTATACTGTCGCAAATTTTAATTGCGCCAGGGATTGCCTTTTCTATAGTAAATTATTCAAAAAATAATTTTCTACTCTCGCAAATTTTAAATATCCCAGGGATTGAATTTTCTATAGTAAATTATTCAAAAAATAATTTTCTACTGTCGCAAATTTTAATTACGCCAGGGATTGCCTTTTCTATAGTAAATTATTCAAAAAATAATGTTATACTGTCGCAAATTTTAATCACGCCAGGGATTGCCTTTTATATAGTAAATTTTTCAAAAATTAATTTTATACTGTCGCAAATTTTAAGTGCGCCAGGGATTGCCTTTTCTATCGTAAATTATTCAAAAAATAATTTTATACTGTCACAAATTTTAAATACGCCAGGGATTGCCTTTTCTACAGTAAATTTTTCAAAAATTAATTTTTTACTGTCGCAAATTTTAAATACGCCAGGGATTGCCTTTTCTATAGTAAATTATTCAAAAAATAATTTTTTACTGTCGCAAATTTTAAGTGCGCCAGGGATTGCCTTTTCTATAGTAAATTATTCAAAAAATAATTTTTTACTGTCGCAAATTTTAATTGCGCCAGGGATTGCCTTTTCTATAGTAAATTATTCAAAAAATAATTTTTTACTGTCGCAAATTTTAATTACGCCAGGGATTGCCTTTTCTATAGTAAATTATTCAAAAAATAATTTTTTACTGTCGCAAATTTTAAGTGCCCCAGGGATTGCCTTTTCTATAGTAAATTATTCAAAAAATAATTTTTTACTGTCGCAAATTTTAATTGCGCCAGGGATTGCCTTTTCTATAGTAAATTATTCAAAAAATAATTTTCAACTGTCGCAAATTTTAATTACGCCAGGGATTGCCTTTTCTATAGTAAATTATTCAAAAAATAATTTTTTACTATCGCAAGTTTTAATTGCGCCAGGGATTGCCTTTTCTACAGTAAATTATTCAAAAAATAATTTTCTACTGTCGCAAATTTTAATTACGCCAGGGATTGCCTTTTATATAGTAAATTTTTCAAAAATTAATTTTATACTGTCGCAAATTTTAAATACGCCAGGGATTGCCTTTTCTATAGTAAATTATTCAAAAAATAATTTTCTACTGTCGCAAATTTTAATTACGCCAGGGATTGCCTTTTCTATAGTAAATTATTCAAAAAAATAATTTTTTACTGTCGCAAGTTTTAATTACGCCAGGGACTGCCTTTTCTATAGTAAATTTTTCAAAAAATAATTTTTTACTGTCGCAAATTTTAATATCCCAGGGATTGCCTTTTCTATAGTAAATTATTCAAAAAATAATTTTTTACTGTCGCAAATTTTAAGTGCGCCAGGGATTGCCTTTTCTATAGTAAACTTTTCAAAAAAATAATTTTCTACTGTCGCAAATTTTAATTGCGCCAGGGATAGCCTTTTCTATAGTAAATTATTCAAAAAATAGTTTTTTACTGTCGCAAATTTTAATTGCGCCAGGGATTGCCTTTTCTATAGTAAATTATTCAAAAAATAATTTTCTACTGTCGCAAATTTTAATTACGCCAAGGATTGCCTTTTCTATAGTAAATTATTCAAAAAATAATTTTATACTATCGCAAATTTTAATTGCGCCAGGGATTGCCTTTTCTATAGTAAATTATTCAAGAAATAATTTTTTACTGTCGCAAATTTTAAGTGCGCCAGGGATTGCCTTTTCTATAGTAAATTATTCAAAAAATAATTTCCTACTGTCGCAAGTTTTAAGTGCGCCAGGGATTGCCTTTTCTATAGTAAATTATTCAAAAAATAATTTTTTACTGTCGCAAATTTTAAGTGCGCCAGGGATTGCCTTTTCTTTAGTAAATTATTCAAAAAATAATTTTATACTGTCGCAAATTTTAATCACGCCAGGGATTGCCTTTTCTATAGTAAATTTTTCAAAAAATAATTTTTTACTGTCGCAAATTTTAAATATCCCAGGGATTGCCTTTTCTATGGTAAATTTCTCACAAATTAATTTCTTACTGTCGCAAATTTTAAATACGCCAGGGATTGCCTTTTCTATAGTAAATTATTCCAAAAATAATTTTTTACTGTCGCAAATTTTAATTGCGCCAGGGATTGCCTTTCCTATAGTAAATTATTCAAAAAATAATTTTCAACTGTCGCAAATTTTAATAACGCCAGGGATTGCCTTTTCTATAGTAAATTATTCAAAAAATAATTTTTTACTATCGCAAGTTTTAATTGCGCAAGGGATTGGCTTTTCTACAGTAAATTATTCAAAAAATAATTTTCTACTGTCGCAAATTTTAATTACGCCAGGGATTGCCTTTTATATAGTAAATTTTTCAAAAATTAATTTTATACTGTCGCAAATTTTAAATACGCCAGGGATTGCCTTTTCTATAGTAAATTATTCAAAAAATAATTTTCTACTGTCGCAAATTTTAATTACGCCAGGGATTGCCTTTTCTGTAGTAAATTATTCAAAAAATAATTTTTTACTGTAGCAAGTTTTAATTACGCCAGGGATTGCCTTTTCTATAGTAAATTTTTCAAAAAATAATTTTTTACTGTCGCAAATTTTAAATATCCCAGGGATTGCCTTTTCTATAGTAAATTATTCAAAAAATAATTTTTTACTGTCGCAAATTTTAAGTGTGCCAGGGATTGCCTTTCCTATAGTAAACTTTTCAAAAAATAATTTTCTACTGTCGCAAATTTCAATTGCGCCAGGGATTGCCTTTTCTATAGTAAATTATTCAAAAAATAATTTTTTCCTGTCGCAAATTTTAATTGCGCCAGGGATTGCCTTTTCTATAGTAAATTATTCAAAAAATAATTTTCTACTGTCGCAAATTTTAATTACGCCAGGGATTGCCTTTTCTATAGTAAATTATTCAAAAAATAATTTTATACTGTCGCAAATTTTAATTGCGCCAGGGAAAAAATAATTTTTTACTGTCGCAAATTTTAAGTGCGCCAGGGATTGCCTTTTCTATAGTAAATTTTTCAAAAAATAATTTTCTACTGTCGCATATTTTAATTACGCCAGGGATTGCCTTTTCTATAGTAAATTTTTCAAAAAATAATTTTCTACTGTCGCAAATTTTAAATATCCCAGGGATTGCCTTTTCTATAGTAAATTTCTCACAAATTAATTTCTTACTGTCGCAAATTTTAAATACGCCAGGGATTGCCTTTTCTATAGTAAATTATTCAAAAAATAATTTTTTACTGTCGCAAATTTTAAATGCGCCAGGGATTGCCTTTTCTATAGTAAATTATTCAAAAAATAATTTTCTATTGTCGCAAATTTTAATTACGGCAGGGATTGTCTTTTCTATAGTAAATTATTCAAAAAATAATTTTCAACTGTCGCAAATTTTAATTACGCCAGGGATTGCCTTTTCTATAGTAAATTATTCAAAAAATACGTTTCCACTGTCGCAAATTTTAATTACGCCAGGGATTGCCTTTTCTGTAGTAAATTATTCAAAAAATAATTTTTTATTGTCGCAAATTTTAAGTGCGCCAGGGATTGCCTTTTCTATAGTAAATTATTCAAAAAATAATTTTCTACTGTCGCAAATTTTAAGTGCGCCAGGGATTGCCTTTTCTATAGTAAATTATTCAAAAAATAATATTTAACTGTTGCAAATTGTAATTGCGCCAGGGATTGCCTTTTCTATAGTAAATTATTCAAAAAATAATTTTCTACTGTCGCAAATT